>JAOPHQ010000116.1:0-64979 GCA_030340625.1 Merluccius polli | reverse complement strand
AGGGACGAAACCTTGAGAAGGAACACAGAAGAGAGATCCCTCCTTCTAGGGACTGTTAGGAGGGGCGATGGGGTACTAAGAGGTACTAATCAAAGTCTAACCCTAACACTGCTGTGAACATCCTATCTAGCCACCGTCAACGTCCTGGGGTGCCAAACTGTAAGATCTACAACGATGCCAGCTGTGACATCTCAGGCCGATGGCCAGCTGCTGGCGGTCTTCATTCCCAGCAGCCAGCGAGGTTTCCCCCGACGAGGGGATCCTGGCAGTCTACTCTCTGGCCCCTCACAACCTGGGAGAAATGCTCTACTCCAAGAGATTTGGTACAGCCTACTCCTCCCTATTTTCATTATTTCACTTTCTAGCAGTCAATACTGGACTTCCTAGTTTTAAATTTTGCTGGTTGCACTTTTTTTTGACGATCCCAAAGAGGAATAAGAGGAAAAACTATAAAATCAACCCATTCAAATGTTGCTACATCGTTCTCTCCTTAATGCCATGATCAGTGTAAGTGACATTATTAAACCATGAAGCTAAGTTGTGTGGGTGAACGACTGTTTCCTCCTCTTCGCTCCACAGGTCCCAACGCTATCTCCGTCAGCTTGTCTCCGATGGGCTGCTACGTCATGGTGGGGCCTGGCCTCCCGGAGGATCCTGCTACACCCCTCCACCGACCACATGGTGGCGCAGGTCTTCCGCCTGCAGCAGCCCCACGGGGGGGAGACCTCGGTCCGGGTGAGTACCCTTACCCTCAACCCCTATCCCTAGACCAGCTTGGTGAGTCCCCCTACCCTGTTGCTAGGGCGCGGCGATGTGGCCAAAACCTTCTTTGCCGATATATAGGTCATTTAATATCTCGATAACGATATATATCACGCTATAGCATGTTTTCTGGTAATACAATAAATAAATAGTCTATATAAAATAACCACATGGTAAAGCCTATTTTTGTTTACTCAAAAATACTTTTTACTCACTTTTTTCATCACTTTACTGTAATGCAACCTTTAAAACCAGTAGAAGACAACGCTTATGCCATTATTATGATATCCAAAATCTAAGATATCTAGTCTCATATCACAATATTGATATTATATCAATATATTGCCCTGTGGCCAACAAAAATGTTAGGCTAGTAGTGTGATGGCTGTCAGACTTTACTCACGAGTAAATGGCGGCAGCGTTAACTCTGGAGTCAACGATGTCGTATACGACATCAAATTATGTCTCATACAAAATACTAAATATCGCTCTCTTGAACTGCAGTGTCTTTTGGAGACTTTGTACAATAAATCCATAATTATGTGTATACAAAATACTAAATATCTCTGGATCCCTTATGCAAGACACTTTGTTTTTTAGTCGAGATGCTAAGCGGTGTGCACCGGTCCAACAAAGGCTCCGGTGCGATCGTAACCCTCTCACAAGCTTCGTAATCCAGCCTTGAACTGCAATGTCTTTTTGGAGACTTTGTACAATAAGTCCGGTAATAAGACGGTTGCTTTGCATCTATGACACTGTGTCCTTGTTTTGTATCATTTACTTACATAAAAGATTAAACATGACAATTAACTATCGTTTTTAGACATGGATGCCGACTGCGGACGTTGGGGTTTGAATGTAGAGCCTTTCAACTGGGAGTCGAACACACACACACACACACACACACACACACACACACACACACACACACGCACCCAACGTCGTCAGTGATGAGACTGGAAGGGAAAAGGCTTCCAGTAGCTTCACAAAGACTGCAACACTAATGGAGCTGACATCCCTTCATCCATCCATTCATAATATTTACCAAATTTGAGTTCATTAGATTAGTTAAATTCAATATTGGATTGGCCATTGATCGCATGGAACAACGAATCGCGTGGAACGTGAGCTCTGGGACTAATTGTGTAACCCTAACTGTGTTTCAGATGGTGTTTAATGTGGTCTACCCCATGGCTCCAGACCAGAGGCGCCATGTCAGCATCAACTCGGCCCGCTGGCTCCCTGACCCGGGCCTGGGCCTGGCTTATGGTACCAACAAGGGAGACCTGGTCATCTGTCGGCCCGTGTGAGTCTCCGCTTTTAAAGGATATACGTCCAACAAAATCTGAATCGCCAAAAAAGAAATTGAAAGGTTGTGCTTAGTAGCCATTTTTTTATTTTGCCACATTAATAAAATGCAGTACTTTAATGTTAATTAACGCATTACAATAACACATGAAAAAATATGGCTGTCTTCATTTACTTTTAGTCTCCCGTCCCAAGTGTTGCACTTATGTAGCCTAAATAGACGGACAGAGCGATGATTAGCATTTGAGGGTTTAAACCAATGTAAATAAATATAACCGATCAGTACTGCAGTTGACTTCACAAAAAACGATGTAAACACACTGATCATTTGTAAGGGTAAAAACTTTTTTTTTGTGCCTTTATGGACGGGACAGTGAAGCGAGACAGGACAGTGGAGAGAGACAGCACAGTGGAGGGAGACAGGACAGTGAAGCGAGACAGGACAGTGGAGGGAGACAGGACAGTGGAGAGAGACAGGACAGTGGAGAGAGACAGGATAGTGGAGAGAGACAGGACAGTGGAGGGAGACAGGACAGTGGAGGGAGACAGGACAGTGGAGGGAGACAGGACAGTGAAGGGAGACAGGACAGTGAAGGGAGACAGGACAGTGGAGGGAGACAGGACAGTGGAGGGAGACAGGATAGTGGAGCGAGACAGGATAGTGGAGGGAGACAGGACAGTGGAGGGAGACAGGATAGTGAAGGGAGACAGGACAGTGGAGGGAGACAGGACAGTGGAGGGAGACAGGACAGTGGAGGGAGACAGGACAGTGGAGGGAGACAGGACAGTGGAGGGAGACAGGACAGTGGGGGGAGACAGGACGGTGGAGGGAGACAGGACGGTGGAGGGAGACAGGACAGTGGAGGGAGACAGGACAGTGGAGGAGGGAGACAGGACAGTGAAGCGAGACAGGACAGTGGAGGGAGACAGGACAGTGGAGCGAGACAGGATAGTGGAGCGAGACAGGATAGTGGAGGGAGACAGGACAGTGGAGGGAGACAGGACAGTGGAGCGAGACAGGATAGTGAAGGGAGACAGGACAGTGGAGCGAGACAGGACAGTGAAGGGAGACAGGATAGTGAAGAGAGACAGGACAGTGGAGGGAGACAGGACAGTGAAGGGAGACAGGATAGTGAAGGGAGACAGGACAGTGGAGAGAGACAGGACAGTGGAGGGAGACAGGACAGTGGAGAGAGACAGGACAGTGGAGGGAGACGGGACAGTGGAGGGAGACGGGACAGTGGAGGGAGACGGGACAGTGGAGGGAGACGGGATAGTGAAGCGAGACAGGACAGTGGAGAGAGACAGGACAGTGGAGGGAGACAGGACAGTGGAGGGAGACAGGACAGTGGAGGGAGACAGGACAGTGGAGGGAGACAGGATAGTGAAGCGAGACAGGATAGTGGAGGGAGACAGGACAGTGGAGGGAGACAGGACAGTGGAGAGAGACAGGACAGTGGAGGGAGACAGGACAGTGGAGGGAGACAGGACAGTAGAGGGAGACGGAGACAGGATAGTGGAGGGAGACAGGACAGTGGAGGGAGACAGGACAGTGGAGGGAGGGTTGAAGAAGAGTAGCATAGGACTACAGGAGGGAATCAAACCTGTGGTCCCTCCCAAGTTGCATTGCCTGCATGGTTGGCGCACTCGTGGGTTGAGCCACTGAGCCGCCGGTAAAACTGAATGAAACAGACCAGTAACATAAATCTGAGAGTGGTGCACTACGCTAAGCTAAGCTATCAGAGCGAGCAGAACCTGCCAGCGGTGCAGCGGTGCAGCGCTGCAGCCGAAGAGGAATCTGTTGAATTTGTTAGCGACAGCGCATTGGGCTTCAACGCAGTCACATCGCAATCGCAGTGTTTTAAGTATGTCTTCCTGAACCTGCAATACATTCGCGCTGCTACCGATAGACCACACCAGTAGCGGTGATGCTAGCTAGTAGCCTGGCAGGTGGCGAGCGTCTTTTCCACTCCCTGTAGGTTGATGTGATTGCCTTAATGGTCGTTGTATACAGGAAGCATATTAAGTGGAGAGGGTCAATTACTATTTTTAACGAGGTCAAGGACCTCCTTGGCTCTCCTTGGTGGAGGATGATTCATACTGGCGGGTTTATGTTTCCAGCTTCTACCGCAGCGACGGCGACAGCCCCGGAGAGATGAGCAGCGAACCCCTGTTCTCCGTGAACAACGGGGGGTCCAGTCGGACACGCAGCTCAGACAGACCCGGGTAACGTCCTCAGCAATGTGTATTCATGTCTCTTATTGATTGATTGATTATTGTATCATCTTGTTCATTTAAACACCTTATTCACCTCGCGGCCATATTGGTTAGTCTGGTGGGTAAAACCTTCGGGAAACGTTGTGGAAAACATGACAACTCAACGTTTGATTTATAGTTCTGCATTTCCCCACCCAGGTAGCGCTTTGAATGCGCTTCCATTGAGTTGTCATGGTTTTCCCACCCAACTAACCAATATGGCCGCCAGGTGATCGTTTGCCCCCCTGCCTCCACCCATGTCCTCTCCATGTTAACGTTTCCCTGCCTTAAATATGATATTTCATACATATTATGTGGGACAGCCAGTAAAGTGCTGCTTGTTTTCCAGGCCCAATCGTTCTAGCTGGAGATTGGACAGAGACATGGGTTTGATGAACGCTATTGGTCTACAGCCCAGACACCCCGCCCCCTCGGTGACATCACAGGGAACCCAGACTCCAGTTGTACAGCAGCAGAATGCAGAGACCCAAACCGAGGTCAACCTATCAGAGCCCCCGCTGAGCACCACCGTCTCCACCCAGGGAACCACTGCTGCACCCACAGGTTACCATACGATCCGCATACTGTCTGCATACTGTCTGCATACTGTCTGCATACTGTCTGCATACTGTCTGCTTACTGTCTGTATACTGTCTGCTTACTGTCTGCTTACTGTCTGCATACTATCTGCTTACTGTCTGCATACTGTCTGCTTACTGTCTGCTTACTGTCTGCATACTGTCTGCATACTGTCTGCATACTGTATACATACTGTCTGCATACTGTCTGCATACTGTCTGCTTACTGTCTGCTTACTGTCTGCTTACTGTCTGCATACTGTATACATACTGTATACATACTGTCTGCATACTGTCTGCATACTGTCTGCATACTGTCTGCTTACTGTCTGCTTACTGTCTGCATACTGTCTGCTTACTGTCTGCTTACTGTCTGCATACTGTCTGCTTACTGTCTGCATACTGTATGCATACTGTATACATACTCTCTGCATACTGTCTGCATACTGTCTGCATACTGTCTGCATACTGTCTGCTTACTGTCTGCATACTGTCTGCATACTGTCTGCTTACTGTCTGCATACTGTCTGCTTACTGTCTGCATACTGTATACATACTGTCTGCATACTGTCTGCATACTGTATACATACTGTCTGCATACTGTCTGTATACTGTCTGCATACTGTCTGCATACTGTCTGCATACTGTCTGCATACTATACACTAACAGTTAGATAGGAATGTGCTTTACATGTTATATTGATGTACATTGTTTGTTGCATTCAGTGCAGAGCATTGATGTGCATCTTCTGTGGTTTCGTGTCTTGACCTTTTGATTGGTGTTCATTAGTTTAATTATGAACCAACAAACTTAATTCCTAAATGCTATTATAGTATTGGGGCTAATATAATATACTATAATATAACATAATATAAATGTGTATATATAAAAAGCTGTAGTACAGTGTTGTACAAAAGTGTTCCTCTTTTACCTGCAGATGAGGAGTCAGGACCCGCAGGCACCAGCGGATCTACTGACACCCTAAACGGTACCACCGGTAACTAGTGTGTTCTACTGGTAACTAGTCAGTACTAGTAACTAGTCTCTGTTCTACTGGTAACTAGTCGGTACTAGTAACTAGTCTCTGTTCTACTGGTAACTAGTCGGTACTAGTAACTAGTCGGTACTAGTAACTAGTCTCTGTTCTACTGGTAACTAGTCGGTACTAGTAACTAGTCTCTGTTCTACTGGTAACTAGTCGGTACTAGTAACTAGTCTCTGTTCTACTGGTAACTAGTCGGTACTAGTAACTAGTCGGTACTAGTAACTAGTCTCTGTTCTACTGGTAACTAGTCGGTACTAGTAACTAGTCTCTGTTCTACTGGTAACTAGTCGGTACTAGTAACTAGTAGGGTTGGGCGATGTCCGCTAAATTGGCACTCGTCGATGATTACCATAAAACATCGTGATTGACGATGATATCGTCGTTTTGACCACTTTTTACGATAATACTTTTTACTATAAATATATATTTTTTTCTACTTAAAAACTATACATTGTGAAGTCATTCAGTGGACACACAAAGCGCCGCGCGCTCTTTCCAGCGCCGACCCACCGGACTTCTCTCTCCGCCGGACCTTTTGTGTGCCAAAAATAAACCCATAAAAAACAGTTAGTTAGTACAATAACTATACAGTTATTGTACTAACCCTACTCATTAGCCTAGGCCTACTCATCCGGGCTTTTCAATATGTTGCACGTAAGACAAAAAAAAAAAAGTCGCTTCCACAAGAACAGTTGATGCAATGGCGTTGGTTGGTAAAAAGGGTACGACTTCTGTGTTTTAATAAATGTGTGTTAACAGAAGCACCTTCATTCTTTCATTCAATTTGACATCATGGCCAAGATTTCGGAGCTTGAAGGTTTTTTTTTTTTATTTCGGTCCATTTGTGCTACACTCGCAAGCTGCGCGATTCTCTCCAGCTGATGGGACGCTCAGGACAGCAACGTCTTAATTCTCCAAAATAAATAGCAGGGATTCATGACCAAAGGGATTCAATCACGGCGCACTTGTGTGGGTGGACTGTGAATTTGAAGAAGGTGATGAGCTCAATAAATTCTCTAAAACAGGAGTTCGGATGTGAAGCTGCTGGAGATCAATGCGTGTGCGATTTTTGTGAAACGCGGCTGCGCTGTTGACCATTACATTTACGTGAGAAGTTGCGGATCCGACTGAGGTTAAATTACCCTGTATTAGATCAAGTTATATAACTAATTTAGAAATGCATTTGACATCATGCCATGCATTGACATGATCATTCGTTTTAGGAAGGTGGTAAAAAGCTCAGCATCGTCGGAGAGCCTACTCAGTCAGCAAAGGAGCCTCAGGTTCCCGACCCCTGGGTTGCAGGTTATTTGAAAGAGCATATGCATTAGTTATATTCTCAATATAATTTACAGAGCAATCCAAGTTTTTAGGCTATAGAGGAGACTAGGATTGGTTTGTGTTTGACAGGGAGGGGGGCGTGGCATCACGATGGTTGCGCTACATCGTGATGTCGGTCAGCCAATCACGATGGACGATGATATCGTCTATCGGCACAACCCTAGTAACTAGTCTCTGTTCTACTGGTAACTAGTCGGTACTAGTAACTAGTCTCTGTTCTACTGGTAACTAGTCAGTACTGGTAACTAGTCAGCACTAGTAATTAGTCTGCTCTCCTGGTACAATCATTTAATGACTACAGATTTCTTAATGTTCATGCAACCAAAACACTGAAAAGTGTGTTTAGGTAGGACTCACCTTGACCTTTTAATTGAAGTGTGTGTGTGGTGGGATATGTATCAAGCATGTGTGTTCATGTATGTATCAGGCGTGTGTGTGTTGATGTGTATGAATGTTAATCGTGTGTGTGTGTGTGTGTGTGTGTGTGTGTGTGTGTGTGTGTGTGTGTGTGTGTTCCAGCTGGTTCCGGCGAGGACGCCCTGGCCCGTATCCGCCGGCTGATCGCGGAGGGCGGGATGACGGCGGTGGTGCAGCGGGAGCAGAGCACCACCATGGCCTCCATGGGCGGCTTCGGGAACAACATCATCGTCAGCCACCGCATCCACCGCGGCTCCCAGACCGCCGTCGGGGCGGCAAGACCCACCACCCAGCCCGACGCCCCGGGTCCCTCCACCGCAGGACACACCCCTCTGTCTGCAGACCACCCGGGTCCCTCTACCGCAGGACACACCCCTCTGTCTGCAGACCACCTGGGTCCATCTACCGCAGGACACACCCCTCTGTCTGCAGACCACCCTGGTCCCTCTACCACAGGACAACACACCCCTCTGTCTGCAGACCACCCTGGTCCCTCTACCGCAGGACACACCTCTCTGTCTGCAGACCACCCAGGTCCCTCTACCGCAGGACACACCCCTCTGTCTGCAGACCACCCTGGTCCCTCTACCGCAGGACACACCCCTCTGTCTGCAGACCACCTGGGTCCCTCTACCGCAGGACACACCCCTCTGTCTGCAGACCACCTGGGTCCCTCTACCGCAGGACACACCCCTCTGTCTGCAGACAGTGTGTTTAAAGGAGAGCGGTTAGAAGACCATCCACCCTCTTCTTCTTCATCGCTGTTGTTCTCCTCTTCTTCAGAGACCTCCTCTTTCTCCTCCTCCTCCTCCTTCAGCAGCCCCCTCCCGCCCCACGCCGCCGGCAGCCCCCCCAGGGCGGAGCCCGCCCGGACGGAGCCGCCGGGGAGCGGCCTGGCGAGGAGCGGCGCCGCTAGGGCCGCCAGCCCCAGGGGGCCCTGTGGCCCCAGCGGGTTCCCCGGCGGTTACCACGGAGACCCCTACAGCAGGTAGTGGCTCTGGGGTCAGCCTCGCCACTCCAAGCCTTACTTCCTAGAGGACTGTGTCGCTGCTTTGACCCCCCCCCCCCCCCCCCCCCCCAACCTTAACAGACAGACGTGGGACGAGGATGTGACCTTTTAATGCACTTAGCAACTGGACTGAAGGCCCACCGCCCGTCATTCCAAATAAAAGATCTTCTACTTGAATGGAGTCCTGTTTCTCTGCACGTCGGCACGATCAAATGCAAGCGGTCCCTCCTTCCCTCCCCCCCTCCCTCCCTCGCCTCCCCCCCCCCCCCCCCACGCATACAGACGAGAAGCCGCTGGACATGCAGCGGCCGGTGCCGTCGCGGCAGCGTCCGCTGTGAAGCCGCGTGGCGGTTGTGTGCCAAGGAGGAGGAGCTTATCTGCAGACTCTGTGTTGGAATCATGTGACTGCTTTGGGGTCGTCGCGTTAAAGGGAGACTCTTATTGTGGAAATCAATCGTGCTGCTGCACACACACACACTCCACTCGTCATCAAGAGGCGGGGGCAGGGGGGGGGGGGCCTGTGTGTGTGTGTGTGTGTGTGTGTTTGTGTTTTTATTAGCCCTATGCTCAATTCTAACCCCACAACCATGTATATTTAATGACGGATTGAGCTGAATCACACGCCACTACAGGATCTCCCAGGCTGTGGAGTGATTGGGGGGGGGGGGGGGGGTCTGTGTGTTGTAGTTGTGTGTAATTACAATATTAAAGGGCCTCTATTTCACCACCAGGTGTGCATGTGATTAGCCATTACAAGCCCTTTCAACATTGTCATGTGACTACCCTCTGGTGAACTGGTAGGCTGACCTACCAATCACTCACACCTGGTGGTGAAATAGGGGCCCTTTAAGAGAGAGAGCGCTAGCGGGTTTGTTTGTTTTATGTGTGTGTGTGTAAATACAAGTGAGTGTTTGTTAGAGAGAGAGAGTGAGGGGGGGGGGGGGGGGTGTATAGAGTAAAGTGAAACCGGGATCACCGATCCTCCTGTCAGGAGTTTGACATTTCATTTCACTGGAAGAACGCACGACTTGTTTCCCGTGTGATTGGTCGTTACGAGGCTGGACAGGTTGCTGGCGTGTGCGTGTGTGTGTGTGTGTGTGTGTGTGTGTGTAAAGGACCTATCAAAGTGAGGCAGTGTGTACACGCCACGTTTGGAGCCATGATGTTGGACTTTGTTTTAATTTGAACTTTACGTTTCGCTCAGTCAGCAGCTGTTTGAGAAAAGCTCTTAATGTTAACGTCCTCCGTGAGACGATGTGCGTGTGGAAATGGGCTCTTCCTGATTACTTGACCAATGAACATTTTAAAAAGCCTTTCTGTCAGAGCTCCACCTGTCACATGGATCGCCGGTTACACCATCAGCACCAGGTTGATGAAAACAGCCGGCTGACTAAAACCCAAACTGTCTAACCGATATATTTTGACTATATCAAATGTCACTTTCAAAATGCTTCAATCTCTTGTTTCAACTTTTATGTGATCTGATTAAAGAGCTTTGACAGTTTACCGTCTGCTGCGTCCTCTCCTTGCACAGCAGCACACTTATTCTCCAGATGTGTGGATAGAAACACAGAAACGTCCGTCTGGTCTTAGTAGTGAAATTAGACTCTGGGAAGGTTCCTCCAAGTCTTTCTATTGCATATTGTAGTTCTGTCTGTACTGAGTTGTGGGTCCAGAGGAGGCAGTGAGGCAAGGCAGCTTTATTTATATAGCGCATTTCATACACAATGGCAACGCAATGCGCTTTACATAAAACAGTAGGAATTGAAATAAAAATAATTTTAAAAAATTAAATAAATAAAAACAACTACAGAAGCATAAAATAATGATTTAAAAGGACATAATAGAAAGAAAGTGTGAGTGAGTGGTCTGCCACTCACCCCATTGTGTCCTATGGAGAGTTACTGCGGTTAAGTTTCCTACTTGCGTTGGTTTTAAAAAAAAATCGATATTCGGATTCAAATCAGTCTTTATAAATATCATCTTATTCATTATACACCTTATTCACCTATGCGCCCATAATGGTCTGGTGTCTGGTGGGTAAAACTCTCTGTGGAAACCATGACAACTCAACGCATTATTTTTACTTCTGCATCTGTTTCCCAGCCCAGGGTTTATGAATCCTGAGGTCCATCTGGTAAGAAATGCCTCTTCCTGTGGATGCTTGAAGCTTTAACCCGGTTAGTCTGGCCAGTCCTCTGGGTCTGCACTTGGTGCCCCGGGTTAGAGGGTCCTTGATGTGGGACCCCTCCCCTCTGGTCCGTGATGTGGGACCCCTCCCCTCTGGTCCGTGATGTGGGACCCCTCCCCTCTGGTCCTTGATGTGGGACCCCTCCCCCCTCTGGTCCGTGATGTGGGACCCCTCCCCTCTGGTCCGTGATGTGGGACCCCTCCCCTCTGGTCCGTGATGTGGGACCCCTCCCCTCTGGTCCGTGATGTGGGACCCCTCCCCTCAGGTCCGTGATGTGGGACCCCTCCCCTCTGGTCCGTGATGTGGGACCCCTCCCCTCAGGTCCGTGATGTGGGACCCCTCCCCTCTGGTCCGTGATGTGGGACCCCTCCCCTCGGTGGTCCTTGTACCGCTTACAGCGTTAGTTCTGAGAGTCTTTCATATCCAACATCTGTATTGTAACTGAAACATCCATAATGAATCGATAGTGAAGTGACCTAGCCCTGGTTTCTCCAGACCTAATGATCCCAGGACCTGATTATGGGAGGTGGGGAGGCCTGCATAATGAGAAGGAGGAGGAGGAGGAGCAGGAGGAGGAGGAGGAGGAGGAGGTGTAGATAAGCCTCTACTGCTCAAGAGGACGTGTGTGTGAGAGGACCAAGTCGTACCGGTAGGTCATGATGCTACGCTTTATAATACTATACTTTTAGAATGAAGACTTGATGAAAATATTATAGACTTGTACTGTATGTTATAGTGCAGACTTATTATTATTGTTGTTGTTATTATTATTATTATTATTATTATTATTATTATTATTATATTATTATTATTACACTATTATTCTAAGTGTTTTTTAGTAATCATTGTATTATATATATATATATATATATATATATATATATATATATATATATATATATATATACACACGTTAGTGATAAGTGATTTTTTTTTCATTTTATGTATTGATTTCTGCCCACGGTGTATTTTAGTTATTGTTATTGAGCACTTTGTATTCTTTGTGTTTAAAGCTGCTATACAAGTAAGATGTATTATTGTATGATGGTGTGGATAATGGAATATATTATAAGAACTAATGGAGACTTAAATGGGTGTAATATAAGGTAGGGTTTTATAGTGCATTATTTTTGAAGTCATTTTCATAGTAAGTAGAGACATCTTGTAAACAAAGTGGATTCACATTTTAGTTCCAGTGTCGGCTATTTAAGAAGTAGTATTTTAAATGCTATGCTTACGCAGGATCACTGAGCAAATGTCCTTTCCTGGTGTGTTTATGGACAGGAAGGATTATGGGGCTGACGCCAGAAAATGACACCGCCTCCACCCTGCCCTGCTCCTGCATGAACAGCTCCTGTCCCTGCTCCTACAGCATCACCCAGACGGCCCTGATCGTCACGGTAACCTCCTCGCTCAGCCTCCTCACGGTCCTCGGCAACCTGCTGGTGATGCTCTCCATCGGCGTCAACCGCCACCTCCGGACCGCCAACAACTACTTCCTGTTCAGCCTGGCGGTGGCGGACCTCTTCATCGGCCTGGTGTCCATGAATCTGTACGCCCTCTACCTGGTCAAGGGCCACTGGCCTCTGGGCGCGCTGCTCTGCGACCTCTGGCTGCTCCTGGACTACGTGGTCAGCAACGCGTCCGTGATGAACCTGCTGGTCATCAGCTTGGACCGCTACTTCTGCGTGACCCGCCCCCTCAGCTATCCCGCCCGGCGCACCGACGGCATGGCCGGCCTGATGATCGCCGCCGCCTGGCTGCTGTCCCTGCTGCTCTGGGCTCCTCCCATCCTCTGGTGGCAGATGTTCCCGGCCAAGCGGCAGATCCCCGAGGGCCAGTGCTACGTCCAGCTGCTGGCCAGTCCTCCGCTCACGCTGGGCACCACGGTGGTCTCCTTCTACCTGCCGGCCGTCGTCATGGTCGGCCTGTACGGCCGCATCGCCGCCGCCAGTCGCAGCCGGCTCCACAGGAGACGCAGCGTGAGGACGTCCGCCGCCGCCCCGCCGCAGAACCGCCGCTTCCTGGAGAGCAGGAGCCTGGCGTCCAGCGAGTCTGAAACCAAGACCGTCTCGGACTGCCTGACTCAAACCGACTCCGGCAGAGCCTCAAAACCTCCAGAGAACGGGAAGTCCTCCTCTCCGCAGGGGAACCCCAAGGAGGCCACAGAGATGAAGAGGCTGAGCTCTGAGCCCAAACCCGCCGCCATCCAGACCAGGATCAGAGCTTTTTCCAGGACCTACTCCATGCTGACGCGCTGGCAGGAGAGGAGGAGGCGTCGTGTGCTGACCCGGGAGAGGAGAGTGACCCACACCGTCCTGGCCATCCTCACGGCCTTCATCGTCACCTGGACGCCGTACAACATCATGGCGGTGGTCGGCACGTTCTGCCGGGTCTGCGTCCCCAACACGCTGTGGGCGGCGGGATACTGGATGTGCTACATCAACAGCGCCATTAACCCGGGTTTCTACGCGCTGTTCAACGTCACCTTCAGGAAAACTTTCCTCAGACTTCTCCAATGCAGCAGGAGAAAAACCTGAGGCTGCTGTGGACTTGAATATACAGTATATATATGTATATGTAAAAATCAATTAATATACTATATAGTCACTCCCAAGTCGCCATGAGGTCATTGTGTTTCAGACCTGTTTGTATAAATTAGTGATGTGCCAAATGTTGAATGTTTTGTTCTGTAGGGATGGACAACATTTAAAAGGCATTTTTTTCTATCTATCAATTGATGAATTTACTTGCTTACCGAACCATGTACAGTATTTATTGTCTCATACCATCAATTTTGAACATTTGTTTTTAACTTTTCCAATCTAATGAATGCTATCTCTGACTTTTACCAACTCTGCAATATGGTGGGACTGCCAACACTCACATGCAACTAAAACATGTTCATCAAGTGAAATAAACACTTATTTAAAGGGAAGTTGTGAAAGACTGAAGGACACAGCGTGTAAGAAGTGGTGGAAGACGACGAAGGGCCACTATTTTACCAAGTGTGAATTATTTTTTTTAGGTGTGAGAAGGATGAGCCATTACAAACCGTTTCACAATTGTGATGTCATGAGTGTCTAGTGGCGTTACAAGTGTGTTGACCAGATGTATGGCGACTAGATCAGTCCACCAGCCTACCCAGTGGACTGTACCAACTGGTAGGCTATCTATCCATCATACATCTGGGTGGACACTCCCACTTGTGATGGCGCTAGAAGGTTGGTGATAAAATAGGGCCCTTAAGTCTACTTTTTCATTGTTGGGACGCCTGCGTCAAACAGCAATCCAAGATGGAAACTGATGAGCAAAGGTGAAAGGTCAGTGTTTAAATTAAATGATATATGATTGGATTTGAAAAGGATATTGGATTATGATTAAATTAACTAATAGACCCTTGATAGACACACGTCATCTACCTCTCATCCTAGCAGACATCTTGAATGGCATCCACCAATCAGCTAGCAGCAAGCTGATCAGACTATTTCTTAAAATGTGAATTCAATTTCAGTTATAAATATGCACATTTTCAAATATAAATATCAGACTTGTGGGAAATGCACTTTTTTTTAAATTCAAAATTGTGGGTGAGGGCTGTCATTTGGACCAATACCGTTACACCTCTGACAGGAAGTACAATGATGGCTGCTGGAAATACATTTCTATATATACTACATGTATAGTATTTATAATGATGGGGTTAATCCAGTGTGTCTGGTACTACAGCACTGTGGTGGATTAAGGCTGACGCCAATGCTGTGCTATTTTGATTATTACATGATTTAATAAAATAAGACAAGAAGGCATACTTTAGAAATGATAGGGTTAGACCTAGTGCCATCTTCTTGGCCTGTTCATTATTGTTGTAGTATAGGCCTAGTAGTAGTCAGCTAGCAGTTAAAAGTAGTAACTTGCTCACTTTCTTCAAACGTTTTTTATTTCACAGACTTTTAAAACAACTAAAAACCGGAAAAACAGGCAGTGAATTAATGTTGTAGACGAACTGTAGAACAGCGCCCTCTGGTGGCCAACGGGAGTTAGTGACTAACTGTAGAACAGCGCCCTCTGGTGGCCAACAGGAGTCAGTGACTAACTGTAGAACAGCGCCCTCTGGTGGCCAACAGGAGTCAGTGACTAACTGTAGAACAGCGCCCTCTGGTGGCCAACAGGAGTTAGTGACTAACTGTAGAACAGCGCCCTCTGGTGGCCAACAGGAGTTAGTGACTAACTGTAGAACAGCGCCCTCTGGTGGCCAACAGGAGTTAGTGACTAACTGTAGAACAGCGGCCTCTGGTGGCCAACGGGAGTCAGTGACTAAGTGTAGAACAGCGCCCTCTGGTGGCCAACAGGAGTCAGTGACTAACTGTAGAACAGCGCCCTCTGGTGGCCAACAGGAGTCAGTGACTAACTGTAGAACAGCGCCCTCTGGTGGCCAACAGGAGTCAGTGACTAACTGTAGAACAGCGGCCTCTGGTGGCCAACAGGAGTTAGTGACTAACTGTAGAACAGCGCCCTCTGGTGGCCAACAGGAGTCAGAGTCAGAGTGATGGGGAAAACAAACACTTGGGCTGAAAAGATAACTTTACTACAATACAAAATGGAGCTTGTTAAATCTAGATATTTAAACTTTTCAGTGCATGCTTATCCATACACCTTTAAATTGTTGTATCAATATATTTTTTTAGATAGTTGTAATGGGCTTAGCTATGTTTTAGTATAGGTGTGTATTAGTAAAGTTGTTTTTGTATTAGTTAAGATGCTTTAGTATATAGTTATGTATTAGTAAAGATGTTATAGTTGTATTAGTACATATGTATTATATAGTTCTGAATCAGTTAAGAGGTTTTAGTATATATCAGTAAAATACGTTTTGGAGATTTATAGCAAATAGATTTGAGATATAGATATGTAGGCCTACTGTGAAGAGTATATAACATTCATATTTATATTTCATAATTCGCATAACAAGATTATTGCATTGTTTTGGAGCATATTCCTAATTATTACATTGTTACTTTTATCAACATAAAAGTGTCCTCGTTGGTCCTGCAGTTATTAGGCATGGGCTTTTTTCTATACTTCATATTTGTATTGCCTTACTATATTTTGTATTTAGATTTTTTTTAACGTTATATTTCATTTACTTTTTTGTGCTTTTTATGTATTTATTTATTTGTTTATTTATTTGTTTGTTTTCTATGTTGCTACCTACTTCATTGTGAAGACTGTGTGTGTGTGTGTGTGTGTGTGTGTGTGTGTGTGTGTGTGTGTGTGTGTGTGTGTGTGTGTGTGTGTGTGTGTGTGTGTGTGTGTGTGTGTGTGTGTGTGTGTGTGTGTGTGTGTGAAGTGTGAGTGGGCCTCCTGCTGCACTGCAGACGCAGTTCAACAACCAAACAAAGGAAACACTGAAACGTCGACTTGGAAAATATTCACATTTAAATATAACATACAAACACCATTAGCAAATAAGGGAGAAGGGGGAAAACCACGAGACGTAAAGTATAAAAAGGTTAACAAAAAAAAAAAAAAAAAAAAGTGAGTTTCACCGAGTTCACATCCGGGCCTTTCTCCCTAGGCAATGGGAGCCGCAGCACCGCTGTTCCTTAGGCAAAGTGAAATAAATTCGCCGCGTCGATACATAAAGTAGTCCTCTTCTCCAACACCGGTTCTCTCCGCGCGTGCGGCTCCGCCGGTTCCGTTAAACGACTTTAACGGTCAACAAACACGCGCGTCGCCGTGGTGTCGCGCGGCGACGCGCCCGCGGCCCCCGCGGCGGAAGTGGTCCTCGCCCCCCCCCCTCTTCTTCTCCCTCCTCTCCGGCGCAGGGATCTCCGCGAGTGCGCAGGCCGTGGTGAATGAGATTGAAGAAGAGTTCTTGTTTTGTACCTCAGTTTCTCCTCTTCTGGACCCGTTCCGCTCTAACAAGTTGGAAACCCGTCCGGATCCGCCGCCGCGGACCAGAACCAGACCCGGGGGGACTCGGATCCGCAGGGAGGCCACGTCGCGGACGCTGCGGAGTGGTTTTACTGGCTTGTTTTTAAATATTTATTTAATTAATTTTCTGAGGAGGAGGAGAGGAGGAGGAGGAGGAGGAGGACTGCTGCTGCTGCTGCTGCTGCTGCTCAAGTGAGTAGAGCGAGGAGGCTAGGACCGAGGAGGCTAGGACGGAGGGAGTAAGTGCACACTTGGGCTGTTTTCCTTCCTCGTCGCCTAACTTTCATTTTCGCGCCTCTCGGAACAACTTTGCTGCCGCGGCCGCCGCGGATCCGGCGGCGCGCGGGTGGCTGGCGGGCCGCGGCGCGCGCGGAAGGACGCAGGGAGTTAGGCAGCTCCTCTAGGAGTTAGGCTGCTCCTCCTCTAGGAGTTAGGCAGCTCCTCTAGGAGTTAGGCTGCTCCTCTAGGAGTTAGGCTGGGTCCTGCTGGAGGACCGCCGCCGCGGACCGACGGGCCGACGCTCAACTTCTCCGCGACCGGCCGCCTGTTACAACTAACCCCGTGTTTCACATTGAGACCCGGGTCCCCAGACGTCGTCTGGCGTTTCGGTCCGCGGTTCCGGTTCTAGTCTCCCAGCCCAAGTTCTGGTGTCGGCTCGGTGCCGCTGAGCGGTAGCTATTCCTGCTAACATCTCGGTCCGCTTCCACTCCTGCGGCTAGTGGGCTAACGTTAGCCGGTGGCTAGCTAGCTGCTAGCTAGCGGCACCAGTCCTCTGGGTTCAGAGGTGCGGGGGGTTATTGATTTGTTTTTCGGGGTTGGACGGAGGAACCAGAACCGCCGGTCTGGACCGGGCGGTGCCGCCCAGCAGGGGATGCTCGGCAGACCGGCGGCCATAGTGAGGTGTTACACATGTAACATATATTACATGTATCACATGTATGTAACACATGTAATACATGTAACACAAGGTTATTAAACATGTAGAAACGCACTCCCAGGTCCACCTCCCCGGACCGCGCACTGTGGGACCGGGCGGATCCACGAAAACCCAGTTCTGGTCCCGATCCGGGTCTTCATTGTGGTTCTCCTCGGGCCAATAAGTTTATTCAGATAACTTGGCGTGCATTAAGGACGCACTGCATGGTCCCAGGAGTCCTCCTGGTCTGCAGGGTCCTCCTCAGGAGGACCTCATCAGTCCTCCTGGACCACCTCAGTCCTCCTGGCTGGACCACCTGGTCCTCCAGGCTGGACCAGGAGGACAGACCATAATAACTCCCGTTAATCACCTGTTAGATGAGTTGGACCCTTTCTTTCTTTTCTTTCTGTAGTTTCTCTCTCTGTTTCCTGTAAACTGGGATCAGTTTCTAATGGATTTTGTGCTGCTCTGTATCTTAACTCTTTATCAGATGTTATTAAGTATTAATATATAATATACTTTATGTTATGAAGTATTAACATATAATATACTTTATGTTATGAAGTATTAACATAATATACTTTATGTTATGAAGTATTAACATATAATATACTTTATGTTATGAAGTATTAACATATAATATACTTTATGTTATGAAGTATTAACATAATATACTTTATGTTATGAAGTATTAACGTATAATATACTTTATGATGTTATGAAGTATTAACGTATAATATACTTTATGTTATGAAGTATTAACATAATATACTTTATGTTATGAAGTATTAACATATAATATACTTTATGTTGTTATGAAGTATTAACATATAATATACTTTATGTTATGAAGTATTAACATATAATATACTTTATGTTATGAAGTATTAACATATAATATACTTTATGTTATGAAGTATTAACATAATATACTTTATGTTATGAAGTATTAACATATAATATACTTTATGATGTTATGAAGTATTAACATATAATATACTTTATGTTATGAAGTATTAACATAATATACTTTGTTATGAAGTATTAACATATAATATACTTTATGTTGTTATGAAGTATTAACATATAATATACTTTATGTTATTAAGTATTAACATATAATATACTTTATGATGTTATGAAGTATTAACATATAATATACTTTATGATGTTATGAAGTATTAACATATAATATACTTTATGTTATGAAGTATTAACATATAATATACTTTATGATGTTATGAAGTATTAACATATAATATACTTTATGATGTTATGAAGTATTAACATATAATATACTTTATGATGTTATGAAGTATTAACATATAATATACTTTATGATGTTATGAAGTATTAACATATAATATACTTTATGATGTTATGAAGTATTAACATATAATATACTTTATGATGTTATGAAGAATTAACATAATATACTTTATGATGAGATGAAGTATTAACATATAATATACTTTATGATGTTATTAAGTATTAACATATAATATACTTTATGATGTTATGAAGAATTAACATATAATATACAGTGTTTCCCCTATGTATTCAGCAGTGGCGCAGCGCCACTGCTGGAAAATCAGCGCCACTGCAAAAATCTTCACATGATCGGTATTTAGCACAACTACAACGTCATCTTGAAATTGCCAAGCGTTAAAGGGGAAATGAACCCAAAAACAACACTATGCTCCAACACTATATTTCATCACATGAATAAAGTTGATTGTGCTGCCATCAAATGTACTAACTCCATATAAAAAAGAAAAGAATTTAACGGCTACAGTAACGGTGATTTGACGCGTCATCGGAAGAAAAATGCAGGACTACAAGTTATGAACGTTCTGAATGTGAATCTTCAGGAGAGCAGCCCTCTCGGACACACACACACACAGGGGTTGAAATAAGGCTGTTTTACTCGCCAAATGCGAGTAATTTTTGTATTTGTCGAGTAATTTATGAAGACCACTCGCCACTCTGGCGAGTAATCTAAGAATTCGCCGCGATTGCCGCGGACCCGCCAGCAACGGACCCGCTAGCCGCGGACCCGACCGCGCAGCACCCACCGCCGTCTACAATCGCCGCTGTTAACAGCATGTTACAGCGGTAACAGCATGTGTGTGTCCGAGAGGGCTGCTCTATTCGGACACATTACTATGAAGCCCCGGTGACGGTGTGGGAGTGCGGATGATAATAAAACAGCGGTAACAGCGATTGTAGACGGCGGTGGGTGCTGCGCGGTCGGGTCCGCGGCTAGCGGGTCCGTTGCTGGCGGGTCCGCGGCAATCGCGGCGAATTCTTAGATTACTCGCCAGAGTGGCGAGTGGTCTTCATAAATTACTCGACAAATACAAAAATTACTCGCATTTGGCGAGTAAAACAGCCTTATTTCAACCCGTGTGTGTGTGTGTGTCCGAGAGGGCGGCTCTCCTGAAGATTCACATTCAGAACGTTCATAACTTGTAGTCCTGCATTTTTCTTCCGGTGATTTGATGACGCGTCAAATCACCGTTACTGTAGCCGTTAAATTCTTTTATTTTTTATATGGAGTTAGTACATTTGATGGCAGCACAATCAACGTTATTCATGTGATGAAATATAGTGTTGGAGCATAGTGTTGTTTTTGGGTTCATTTCCCCTTTAAGACAACATTTTCAATATTTTTTGCCCCAATCAATTTCTACCAATAATGTAAATAAAAGCTTAAAATTAACACAAAAGAAAAACATGAGTAATCCTGTCTAAAATTATAAAATCAAGATTTCTGTTTCTGACCAGTTCAAGGTACGTGCTCCAATATTAAATCTGTTGATGGTATATCATAGCCTAGAACTCTAGACACCCCCTAGCGGCAGCAAATTTATTTGGCAGCTAGTGTAGGTCTAGCAAAGCTCCGTCCGCTTTTTGGTGCTGGAAACACCAAGTGTGTCTTGTATGTCTGACCAATCACAGCCTGAGGGGCGGAGTCGAAAGCCGGGCTACCTAATGACGACAGAAATGCGACGGTTCTGTGTTAGAGGTAAACAATGGCTGCTGCTGCTGGCGAACGGCTGTCGTTCCACTCGGCTTTGGCCGCGACTCTTCAAGACTTGAAGTTAACATTTTATTTGAGAAAAGAACAAAGAACGGCACTGAAGTCTTTCCTCGAAAATAAATATGTATTCGGAGTTTTGATTAATTACGTAGTCAGAGCCGTCGCTCTGACTATGTCACCTTCTTCGTTGCTCTGATTGGTTGTAGCGCTATCCTATTGCGTGCAGAGGGAACTTGAAAGACAACCGTTTATCCCGCCCACACTGCCAATGGAGCTGCGCCAGACCTTACATCTTTCTGATGTAGGTCTGGCTTGCCAGGCTAGGTATATCATATTTGTCTCAAAATGTCCATTTCTATCCACAAAACTTGCCAGAAGTTATGGTTTAAGGGGTTATTAAAAAAAAAAATCTTCCGGAGGTGAATGCCCCCAGACCCCTGCGCGCCGCCGCGTGCGGCTTGCCTCCGTTACGTAACAGCACCACTGCTGGAAAAATTTCTAGGGGAAACACTGATATACTTTATGATGTTATTAAGTATTAACATATAATATACTTTGTTATGAAGTATTAACATATAATATACTTTATGTTATGAAGTATTAACATATAATATACTTTATGATGTTATGAAGTATTAACATATAATATACTTTATGATGTTATTAAGTATTAACATATAATATACTTTATGATGTTATTAAGTATTAACATATAATATACTTTATGATGTTATGAAGAATTAACATATAATATACTTTATGATGTTATTAAGTATTAACATATAATATACTTTATGTTATGAAGTATTAACATATAATATACTTTATGTTATGAAGTATTAACATATAATATACTTTATGTTATTAACTATTAACATATAATATACTTTGTTATGAAGTATTAACATAATATACTTTATGTTATGAAGTATTAACATATAATATACTTTATGATGTTATGAAGTATTAACATATAATATACTTTATGATGTTATGAAGTATTAACATATAATATACTTTATGATGTTATGAAGAATTAACATATAATATACTTTATGATGAGATGAAGTATTAACATATAATATACTTTATGTTATTAAGTATTAACAATATACTTTATGATGTTATTAAGTATTAACAATATACTTTATGATGTTATGAAGTATTAACATATAATATACTTTATGATGAGATGAAGTATTAACATATAATATACTTTATGATGTTATGAAGTATTAACATATAATATACTTTATGATGTTATGAAGTATTAACATATAATATACTTTATGATGTTATTAAGTATTAACATATAATATACTTTATGATGTTATTAAGTATTAACATATAATATACTTTATGATGTTATTAAGTAGACTAATTTATACCAGCAGTCTTTTTATTCTTTTAATGTTTGTACACAAGATAATCTTCTTGTTTAATGGCTGCCACATGATGAAGCACTAAAACAACTTATATTATATTATATATTATATATATATATATTATATTATATATATTATATATATATGATATGCAGCCCAGTAATGGAGCTGAGATGGAGCTGAGATGTTTGGTCTGAAGGTTGTGGATGTGTGTCTCCAGCAGGCCAGCGGTGCTGCAGGGGAGGTTCACAGCTAGCTGGAAAGCGGACCAGAGGAGATCCTCTCTGAGAGAGGAGAGCCCTTCCTCCGAACACGTGGTGAGTCCAGTGCTACTCCTCCTACACCTCCTCCTCCAGTTCACCTCTCCATCCTCTCTCCTCTTCTCCTCTTTCTAATCTCTCCTCTCCTTGTTCTACCTCCAGTTCACCTCTCCATCCTTTCTCCTCTTTCTAATCTCTCCTCTCCTTGTTCTACCTCCAGTTCATCTCTCCATCATCTCCTTCCTCCTCTCTCTCCATCCTCTTCTCTCTCCATCCTCGTCTCTCTCCATCCTCTCCTCTCCATCCTCTTCTCTCTCCTCTCCTCTCTCCTCTCCTCTCTCTCCATCCTCCTCTCACCTCTCCATCCTCACCTCTCCATCCTCCTCTCTCCATCCTCCTCCTCTCTCCATCCTCCTCCTCTCTCCATCCTCCTCTCTCCATCCTCCTCTCTCCATCCTCTTCTCTCTCCATCCTCTTCTCTCTCCATCCTTCTCTCTCCATCCTCTTCTCTCTCCATCCTCTCCTCCTCTCTCTCCATTCTCTCCATCCTCGTCTCTCCATCCTCTCCTTTCTCCATCCTCTTCTCTCTCCATCCTCTCCTCTCCATTCCCCTCTCTCTCCATCCCCCTCTCTCTCCATCCTCTCCTCCTCTCTCTCCATCCTCTCTCCTCTCCATCCTCTCCTCTCTCCATCCTCCTCTCTCTCCATCCTCTCTCCTCTCCATCCTCCTCTCTCTCCATCCTCTCTCCTCTCCATTCCCCTCTCTCGCCATCCTCTCCTCCTCTCTCTCCATCCTCTCTCTCCATCCTCTCTCCTCTCCATTCCCCTCTCTCTCCATCCCCCTCTCTCTCCATCCTCTCCTCCTCTCTCTCCATCCTCTCTCTCCATCCTCTCTCCTCTCCATCCTCTCCTCTCTCCATCCTCTCCTCTCTCTCCATCCTGTCCTCCTCTCTCTCCATCCTCCTCTCTCTCCATCCTCTCTCCTCTTCTCCTCTTCCTAATCTCTCCTCTCCTTGTTCTCCCTCCAGCGGTTCTTTGATGCTTCAATTGGATGGTCTTCCAACAGGAGAGGGTGGAAAGGTAAGATTGGACCTTTTCATACCCAAAGAGTGTAATGCAATTGCAATTTAAAAAAAAAATATTCTCATTTATAATGAACATTAAAAATTAAATAATTGGCTGAATTCCGTTACATTGTGAGTAAGAGAAAATACAGACAAGTAGTTTCCCAGCACCAAGACTTTAGTTGGTGGCCTTGTTGTTAATAAGGGTTAATCATATCTTATTAAATTCCCAAATTAACAAAACTCCTGATTGATCTAACCATAACTTGGTTGAGAAAATGTCATCAATAATAGCGATTACCGTCACAAGTTATCAGATTCCACAGTGATGTCTGTAAGTAAAGTAAAGTTGTTTTTATCTGAAAAGCAGCCAAGAAAAACTAAAGTACTGAACCAAACATTTGAATTTCTGAAGCATCAAGCAGCAAATGTTTAGTATTTTGTATTTAATTCGATTAATTTTCTGTCAATCGATTAATCGACTAATCGTTGCAGCCCTAGATGCATTGTGGCTGTTTTGTCATTTCACTTAGGATAACGTTAATAATCACAAATACGTAAACTACACCGCTGTCATCCCTCAAATATGGTTAAGAAAGTAATCAGCACTTTTAACATATCCCTAAACCACCCCATATGTATTTTATTATATATGTATTGTACATTTATACTGAATGTGTGTGTGTGTATGTGTGTATGTGTGTGTGTGTGTGTTTGTGTGTAGGCTGAACTTTGCCCTGACTCAGCTGTGAGACTGAGTGGACCCATGATGGAGCTACAGATCCTGCAGGAGGCTCTGAAGGTAGAGATCCAGGTCCATCAGGTAAACACCACTAGATGATACTTCCTGTATGCTATACTGGGAGGGTTTAAGGGAAGGTGACATGCTACTGGTGATGTAGTGTACTTCTTGTATGCTATACTGGGAAGGTTTAAGGGAAGGTGACATGCTACTGGTGATGTAGTGTACTTCTTGTATGCTATACTGGGAAGGTTTAAGGGAAGGTGACATGCTACTGGTGATGTAGTGTACTTCTTGTATGCTATACTGGGAGGGTTTAAGGGAAGGTGACACGCTACTGGTGATGTAGTGTACTTCTTGTATGCTATACTGGGAGGGTTTAAGGGAAGGTGACATGCTACTGGTGATGTAGTGTACTTCTTGTATGCTATACTGGGAGGGTTTAAGGGAAGGTGACATGCTACTGGTGATGTAGTGTACTTCTTGTATGCTATACTGGGAAGGTTTAAGGGAAGGTGGCATGCTACTGGTGATGTAGTGTACTTCTTGTATGCTATACTGGGAGGGTTTAAGGGAAGGTGACATGCTACTGGTGATGTAGTGTACTTCTTGTATGCTATACTGGGAGGGTTTAAGGGAAGGTGACATGCTACTGGTGATGTAGTGTACTTCCTGTATGCTATACTGGGAGGGTTTAAGGGAAGGTGACATGCTACTGGTGATGTAGTGTACTTCTTGTATGCTATACTGTGAGGGTTTAAGGGAAGGTGACATGCTACTGGTGATGTAGTGTACTTCTTGTATGCTATACTGGGAGGGTTTAAGGGAAGGTGACATGCTACTGGTGATGTAGTGTACTTCTTGTATGCTATACTGGGAGCAATTGCCATACTTAAGTGAATCACATTTTTTTCACACCCCTACTACACAGTGTGCCACCGACCCGGTGGGGGTGGTTGTGTCTGATCAGTGCAGATTTCTAATGGTTTCAATTAACCGATCAAACATCTGCAGTATCACCAGCTCCACCCGTTCAGCCGGGTTGGTACGCCTGGTCACGACCCGTAGCTACAAACCACTATGGGTACTGTAGAAGGGGAACTACAGCAGCGGCTCGTTTCCACCAAACACTTTTGGCATAGCACTGTACATAACCCTAGATCTGTTCTGCAAACCGCTAACCTAAAATGTATTTGGGGTTCATCGCCATGTAACTATGGTGACATCATATTCAACGTGAGTAAACCCAAGAACACAACAACACAGCGGAGGACAATGATTCACATCCTCTCTTCTCAGTGTGTGGATGTTTATTACAATAGACGAGCGTTGTTTAATAAAAGGCTGAAGGCGGCAGGGCAACATACTGCTGGAATAAACAAGAGTTTGGGAAATGCTACCTTAGAGTGCAGACGAGGAAATGAAATAAAATGAAATAAAAATAATTTGGCTTAGTGGTGGGGTGTTTAGACGGTCGTCTCCGTCACAATCAATTGGATATTTAAAAAAAAAAAGTAGTCTTTGTCATGCAAAGTGACGATTCTGTTGACCAATCAATAGTCTGCAGTGTTTCTAGCTCCACCTTTAAGTCCCGGGTCGTTGTGCTGGGAACCGCAACAGAAGGGTCGTGAAAAACAGGATGGAGCGGTTATGGCAATGGAAACGCAAACTGAACCAAACCAAACTAGACTGTTAGGTGGAAATGAGGCTTAGTAGTACATATAGTCTGTAGGTCTGTGACAGTACAGTAAATATAGAAATACATGGCAGTATCTCTACCTTTACATTACCTACTTGTTAACCTATATTAGTACCTATATTAGTACCTATACTACAGGTACTAATATGGTATAATAGTATAGCAGTACTCATAGTAGTACCTATACTGTAGGTACTAATATGGTATAATAGTATAGTAGTACTCATAGTAGTACCTATAACAGTACATATATCACTAAATACAGCTGTGATGAAGAGCCCAGGGATCAGATCTCTTCACAGTTCCTGACCTCACCATGCTGGATACATGTTTAGTGTGAAACAGTCACATCATCAATCACAAACAATTCTGTTAGGAAGTCTGGCCTTGGTGTAATCTTTGCTGTTTATGCGTTTCCAGAGTACAACATTTAACTGTTAACTATGAATTAACTATTGGTTAAACTAGATGCTGAGAAATGTGTTCCCGCTCCAGCTGCAGGCCGTTTTCATTGCTCTTCTGAAAGAATCCAGAAACGAGCTTCAACTTGTTCACGCTGAAATGCTCTCAGCACTCGAAGTTAGGATCTCATCTCTTTCCCCTCAGTGGGGTCCAAATTAACACCTGCCACCAACCAATGGCTGATAGATATGACCTTTTGGCAGGTAAAAAAAAATATGCAGGGTTACGTATTAAAACAATTAATTGGCCAGGTAGATTTTTCCAATCTCGCTGGTAAAAAGACAGTTCTAAAAAGTTAATTTTGGACCTTGCCCCTCAGCGCTACTCAGGCGTTACTTTGGTAGATCTATGTATTTATCTGTCCTGATATTGGGTCAGTATAAATGATTAGATTGTTTATTTCATTGCTGGTCTGTAAATCTGTAAAATACTGCATGAAAGGCGCTTTACAAATAAAGAGTGTTAATATTAGGAGACTTGTGAAGTATGTGGACCTGTACGTACGGCTACAGGTCCACAGAGGGCCGGCAGCACTGCCAGCTCTGTCCACTGGTTGGCGCCACAGACTAAACGTTTGTCTTCTTTCCTCAGAAACTGGTAGCGCAGATGAAGCAGGACCCACAGGTAGGCGGAGTCAACTGGTTACAGTCTGCTTGCTGTCTGTCTCTCCTATTTTCTGTCTCTCCATCAGTTCAAATTGTCTTGGTTAGTATTTAGGAAGACGTCAAGCCAAAACGTTTTTGCTTTGAATTTGACCTGAAATCCAATGAAGTGTACAGTTTATTTTTCTAAATCTATTTGGAAAATGGCAATTATTGGCCAACTCACAAATGGTATGCACACTTGTGTTACGTTAGGCTGTAGTCTTCTTGGAAGTTCAGTGAAGGCACTGCCTGTCTGTCTTGTTTTACAGCCGGCTTGATTGTCTGTATTTGTTGTTAGTTATTGGGGAGCTTGGTGGGACAGTTGACCTTGGTGTGACCTCGTTATGACCTTGCTGTGACCTCGTTATGACCTTGCTGTGACCTAACTGGGCTGTTGTGGTTCATTTTCAGAACGCTGATTTGAAGAAACAGCTCCATGAACTCCAAGCCAAAATCACAGCACTCAGTGAAAAACAGGTATGTCTACTCCTGGGAGGACCACCACCCATCCAGACACACGGTAACACAGATGGAGAACTTATATTCAGATCAACATTATTAATCCAACTTGATGAGTTGGGAGCAGCTTGTACACAGAGAACCACAGTAACATACAACAACATGCAGACAAACAAATACACCAAGGAGATAAACTGTGGAAAAAGAAAACCGACGGAGCATTTAAAAGTGGGATTGCAGAGGGGATAAACGATGAAGGATCCTGACGATGGTTAATTTAGTTAACAAGCAGGTAAAACATAACGACGCTCTGATGTCAGCAGAAGATTCACTTGTAAGAACTTGTCCAGAAGAGGGCAAAATGCTTAGATTATATATTATAGCTGTTTCTCCCTTTTACTGTGAACACCTCAGAAGACTCTCAATCAAATATTGATCAAAACTACAGAGGATGACAGGCGGAGAGGAAACGATTTATTTGGTTAAACAAATGAGAATTATACTTTTTCCGTCATCTGTGGTTAGCAACATGGTTATACATCTCATCCACCACACCCACTACTAACTCCACCCTCCACCACCACACCCACTACTAAGTTTCCTCTCGGAGAGGACGCTGGCGCTGTCTGTTCGCCGCTTCTCCAGTCAGCCAAAGCAACGTCAAGGCAAACTTTTTTTTGTTTTTTAGCAAACTTTTTAGACTTTGTCAAACTTTTACTAACCGCGTCACTGACCAGTGGACCTTTTAAATAACCTTTTACTTTCCGTGCCATCGAACAGTGGATAGTATCAGGTAGCTCGAGTCTAGCGGTGGTTTACCTGTTGCTGCTAGCACAACGCCTGCTTGGAGACTCCCTGGAACTGGTCATCGCCGCTGCTACCTCAGTCGGAAAAGTGGACATTGGACAACCTGGACTCAGCCTGTCCCTGCCATCGTGAAGTGCATCTGGGAAGTCTGAAATCACCCATCGCCTCTGCAGAGTTGAAAGTCCTTGTAGCTAGCATCCCGGCTACGCGGCTAAAAACAACCTGCATTTCTTCCACGCTGCTGCAGGCACCACCACTATGTTGAGCTACACCGTCAACCAGCTGATGAATCTCAGCAGTTTTTCCACTCCACTATGTACTGCAGTGATTAAACAACTTGGACTTCTTCGCCGTCCGCGCTACATCCATAGAAGTTCCCGTAGAAAGTTTGTTTGCTCGCAGACAAGTCCTACCATCCCGGCTCTCTGGTCAGCAACGCGAACTGTCGCTCCACGTCTACGTCATCAGAGCGCCGTCTCCTACTGGATTAGTAGTTTAGACGTCTCCATGGCAACACCTCTCAGTGTGCTACATCGAAAACGTGGAGTGGACTCCAGTTTGCTACGGCCAGTGCCAAGACTTGTTGCATCATCAAGCAGCAAAATTGAACTATTTAATGCACAGTCTCTTACGAACAAATCCTGCCTCATTTATGATCATATTCTGGATAAACGCCTGGATTATATGTGCATTACAGAGACCTGGCACCCACCAAATACCTTTTCCTCTCTAAATGAGAGCTGTCCACAAGGATATAGCTACCTCCAGAAAGCTCGCAGTACAGGACGCGGGTGGCGGCCTGTCTGTTATCTATCGCAGCGATCTGGAGGTATCTGTGCAAACATTACCTCAACTCTCTTCATTTGAATGCCTTGCATTTAAATGTAAGTCCCCATCACCTGTGTTGTTCCTCCTCATTTACCGACCACCAAAACCTAACCCATCATTTATCACTGAAATATCAAATCTTTTCACAACTTTCTGCATATCCTCTGCATATGTGATAATTTTGGGTGATATGAACATCCACATTGACACCCCCTCCTCCCCTTTTGCAGCTGAATTTCTTCAGCTACTGGACTGTTTTAATTTAAAACAACTTGTGGATGTCCCAACACACACCAGGGGACACACCCTGGACCTGGTCATTACGAACTCTGCCCCTCTTACCAATCTGCAGGCGTATGATCTAGGTGTGTCAGATCACAAAGTAATTTCTATGGATCTGCCATCCCCTTCCAGCCTCTCAAGGCCTAAGCGGAACATGTCCTTCAGAAACCTCAACAGCATAAACCCAGAACTCTTGGCAGCAGACCTTCAACATCTTTCCACACATTTTTCAACAGCCGACGAAGCAGTGGACTACTATAACAGCCATCTAAACAGCCTCCTGGACCTCCATGCCCCTGTTAAAACCAAAACAGTCACCTTCATCCGATCAGCTCCATGGTATACAGATGGGCTTCGTAAGATGAAGGCAGCAGGGCGTGTCCTTGAGCGGCGCTTCAAAGCCTCTGGTCTCACTGTCCATAAACAAATCTACCGGCAGCAACAACAACAATATGCACAGTCCCTCAAAGATGCAAGGTCACAGTTCTACTCAAATGCCATCAGAAACAGTCCAGGAAATTCCAAGCAGTTTTTCTCCACTGTCAACCACCTACTCAAACCGCAACCCCCTCCACTCACTGCCACTACAGAAGAACAGTGCAATAAATTCATGGATTTCTTCAGAACAAAAATTGCACATATTCGCTCTGCCCTTTCTGGTCCTCCCACCCTTACTGCTCCTCTAGAATGTACCATCTCCCAACCACTAAACAGCTTTCCTGAGGTTTCACCGGAAGAGGTGCAGAACATCATTGGGAAGATGGAATCCTCCACCTGTCCCCTGGACCCTCTCCCAACCTCCCTGGTGAAAACCCATATCACTGTCCTAACCCCCCTGATCACTGCTGTGATAAATCATTCCCTCCAAACTGGTCACGTTCCCTCTGCCTTAAAAACTGCCATCATCAGACCATTGCTCAAAAAACCCACTTTTGATCCAGAAATCCTATCCAACTACAGACCCATCTCCAATCTCCCCTTTATATCAAAGGTACTTGAGAAAGCAGTTGCCACTCACCTTCAGGACCACCTCAAACAAAATAACCTCTTCGAAAAATTCCAGTCTGGTTTCCGCTCCGCCCACAGTACAGAGACTGCCCTTGTCAGAGTCACCAACGACCTCCTCATGTCGTCCGACAATGGCTGTCCCTCCCTCCTCATCCTCCTGGACCTTTCTGCTGCATTTGACACTGTCGACCATGACATTCTTCTCAACCGGCTTCACTGTACCACTGGACTCAATGACACGGCTCTCCGTTGGTTCAACTCATATCTCACAAACCGGACAGAATACATCTCCCTGGGTCACTCCAAATCAACCACACACACAGTCACCTGCGGTGTCCCCCAGGGGTCAGTCCTTGGCCCCATCCTCTTCATCCTCTACCTCACTCCCCTTGGCCAAATCATCAGCCGTCACAACATCTCATTCCACTGCTATGCTGATGACACACAGCTTTATGTCAATGCCACAGCTGCAACCCCATCCTCTCAGTCATCCCCATCAAAACTCACCACCTGTCTGGAGGAGATAAAGGTATGGATGGAGCACAACTTTCTCCAACTTAACAGCTCCAAAACTGAAGCCATCCTGGTTGGCACTCCCCACCAGACCAAAACATCATCCATAACCAGCATCACCTTCTCTGGCTCCAACATCCCCCTTTCATCAACAGTCACAAATCTGGGTGTAAAAATGGACTCTCAACTTTCATTTGAAGCACATATAAATCACCTCTGCAAGACCTCCTTCTACCACCTCCGTAACATATCCAAACTCCGTCCCATCCTCTCTCTCTCAGATGCTGAAAAGCTGGTTCATGCCTTTGTCTCCTCCAGACTGGACTACTGTAATGCACTTCTCATTGGGATCCCTAGCAAGAGTCTCCAGAGACTCCAGTACATCCAAAACTCTGCAGCTAGGATCCTGATGAGTGTGCGGAAACACGAGCACATTACCCCCATTCTCCACTCACTCCACTGGCTTCCGGTCTCCACCAGGATCGAGTACAAGATTTCCCTCCTCAGTTACCAATGCATTCATGGTCATGCCCCCCCTTACCTCAAAGAAATAATCAACCCACAAAACACAACACGCTCCCTCCGCTCCACTGACTCAAACCTCCTCCACATACCCAGAACCAGACTCAGGACCATGGGAGACAGGGCCTTCTGTGCTGCTGCCCCGCGTCTATGGAATGCCCTCCCTGATACCTTGAGGGCACCACAATCCATTGACTGTTTTAAAAAAGGCCTGAAGACTTTTCTTTTTAGCAAAGCTTTTGGTCCCTTTTAGATGTTCTTAAATCTTTTTTCCCCTCTTTTTTCCCTCTTTTTTTTAAATTAAAATTGCTCATCTTTTTTTTGTTTTTAACCTGTAGCACTTTGAGATCACTGATGTAAAGTGCATTATAAATAAAATTTATTATTATTATTATTAACTCCACCCTCCACCACCACACCCACTACTAACTCCACCCTCCAACACCACACCCACATATCTCCACCACCCACACACACTACCACAACTCCACCAGAGCCAACCACCACCTCATCTGCCACCCCAATCACCACACACCTCCACTCTCCACATCCAATCACCACACACTACACCTCAGGTTGCTGAAGAGCTACAATTCCTAGCCACCTACCTACCTTGAACATTTCGCAAGTCTTTTTGTTTGTCGTTGAAAATTAAATGTATGAAAACAGCTTTGCTAAATGTGTTGAATGTGGTTTACGGTTTTATCTGAAGAAAATTAAAGTTGCGTAGTCATTTCTTTTATCAATGTATTGAACACGCTCTGAAGCCTACCTACCAACCCCCGCTACGTGAGGACGGGCAGTAGCCTGAACTCTTCTTTTTCTGTGTTTTTGTTTTGTAGAAAAAGGTGGTGGAGCAGCTGAGGAAGGAGATTCTGGTTAAGCAGGACCCGGAGACCAAGCTGCAAGTCCACAGCCCGGCAGTAGGGGGCGACCACAAGCAGAGCGGCCCGCCACTAGGGGGCGACAACAAACAGGCCAGCCTTCTAGTGAGTCCACCCAGTCAGCCTGTCCTGACGACCGGACGACTGCAGCAGGTCACACACACACACGCACACGCACATACACACACACACACTTTTATATACACACATTCACAAACGCAGTCACAAACTCACACTGACAGGTTGTGTTTATATCTCTGTTTAATTTGTGGAAACACTCCATTTGAATTATATCGTAATTCTGTCTGTCATTTTGTTTTTTTGGATAGTGTGTGTGTGTGTGTCACCTCAGTCCTCACTAAGACACTAACTCTGTGTGTGTGTGTGTGTGTGTGTGTGTGTGTGTGTGTGTGTGTGTGTGTGTGTGTGTGTGTGCGCGCGCTTCTCTACAGACTCTGACCGTCACCCCGGTCCTCACTAAGACACTACCTCTGGTCCTCAAAGCTGCAGCCGCGCCCACTCTACCTGCCGCGGTCCTGCCACAACGCACCCCTGCCGTTGCTATGGTTACCACAGCCATCAGCAAATCGGACTCGCTGAATGCCCCGATTAACCTCCAGGTCACCGGCAAACCGACCAATCAGATCTCTGAGCCGGTGCGGCTAGTGGTAAGTCCTCTCAAAGGAGCATGCTTAGGGTTGGTTAGTTAGCAGGTTAAGAACAGCCTGTGTGGTCTGCATCCCACTATATTTACCTATTTAGCTAGCTAGCTGGCTACTTGGTTAGCTAGTTCATTAACAGCAGTTACAGCGGCTAACCCTACTATGACGAGTTGGTTATGGAGCAAAGTAGCGCGGTACACCTAGCAATGCGACCTGCTGGAGCCTCCTGTGGTTTTCCATGGCACACCAGAGACATGTAGGTGGTCAGGGTTTATATACTGGTTATTTATGGTTATTTATATACTGGTTATTTATGGTTATTTATATACTGGTTATTTGTGGTTATTTATATACTGGTTATTTGTGGTTATTTATATACTGGTTATTTGTGGTCATTTATATACTGGTTATTTGTGGTTATTTATATACTGGTTATTTGTGGTTATTTATATACTGGTTATTCTGTAGCTGTGGCAGGTTTCAGAGTTTCGAGCCTTTTGTTCTTTTCACTACCGCCACCCTACTTTTAAACTGCAGTTGTTTTTCTACTCTTATTGCTTTGATATTTACCTGCTCCATTTGAAAAGTGCCCTGAGATAACTTCTGTTATGAATTGGCGCTATACAAGTAAAATTGAATTGAATTGTGGGATACTGTGTGTACATTAATGAGGGGGGAAAAAGGCTGGTTGTCCCTGCTGGTAACCCTGCTATACTTAGTAAGTTCAGAACATCCTATACTGCTAACCCTACTATACTTTGTTAAGACCGGCCTATACTGTATCCCTGCTAACCCTACTGTGGTTAGTTAGCTAAGAACATCCTATAGTGCTAACTTTATTGTGGTTAATTAGTTAGTTGGTTAAGAACAGCCTATACTGCTAACCCTACTGTGGTTAATTAGTTAATTGGTTAGTTGGTTAAGAACACCCTGTACTGCTGTACTGTACGGTTAGTTAGTTCATTGGTTGGTTAAGAACGTCCTGTACTGCTAACCCTACTGTGGTTAGTTGGTTAATAACATCCTATACTGCTAACCCTACTGTGGGTGGTTAGTTAGTTAGTTAGGTCATTGGTTAGTTGGTTAAGAACGTCCTATACTGCTAACCCTACTGTGAACTACTTGTGTACTGGCTGAGGTGTGAGTGGTGGCTGAGAACAGCAGCTGGCCTGAGTTGAGCATCTCTACTACATACAGACATTGTTCTCCACCATGGGGCCGAGAAGATGTAGAGCAGGGGCTCCCAACCCGTTACGACTCCAGGCCCACTTCCACATCTCTAAAGTGTTCGCAGCCCGCAGCCGACCTAAAATACAGTAGTTGTGTACAACCCAATGGTTACCATAACCCAGTTATCAAAATACAGTAGTTGTGTACAACCCAACGGTTACAATAACCCAGTTATCAAAAGAAGATTGTCATGGTTACTTGGGTACCATATGTACATCAGAAAAACATCATTAATATTTGTCGGACCACCTGCAGTACCCCAAAAGTTGGACATGCTGATGTGGAGATGTTGCACTGGACAGCGGTCCACACATACAGTGTGTGTATGGAGATGTTCTGGGCAGCGGTCCACACACACAGTGTGTGTATGGAGATGTTCTGGGCAGCGGTCCACACATACAGTGTGTGTATGGAGATGTTCTGGGCAGCGGTCCACACATACAGTGTGTGTATGGAGATGTTCTGGGCAGCGGTCCACACATATAGTGTGTGTATGGAGATGTTCTGGGCAGCGGTCCACACATACAGTGTGTGTATGGAGATGTTCTGGGCAGCGGTCCACACATACAGTGTGTGTGTATGGAGATGTTCTGGGCAGCGGTCCACACATACAGTGTGTGTATGGAGATGTTCTGGGCAGCGGTCCACACACACAGTGTGTGTATGGAGATGTTCTGGGCAGCGGTCCACACACACAGTGTGTGTATGGAGATGTTCTGGGCAGCGGTCCACACATACAGTGTGTGTATGGAGATGTTGAACTGGGCTGCTGTGGTTTTGTCTTAGGTGCAGGCCACCACCAACTCCTCAGCCCAGCCAATCAAAGTTCCTCAGTTTGTCGCTCCTCCTAGACTGACGCCTCGGCCCTCTTTACAGCCACAGGTGCGTCACAGTAAGACCCGCCCCCCCCACCCCCTCCCAAACCCACCCGGTCTTGCCAGATACTGTGCCCCGCCCCCCACTGTGAGGCAGGAGTTCTCCAGCAGAGGGCAGTAAACACTGCTGCTTGCCCCCTGGCACTCAATCACACTGTGTGCTTCCTCTGTTGCTGCTATTGTTTTTAATTCTGCTGTTCCCTGCCCCCCGCCTTACCCCTACCCTTAACCCCTGCCTGCCTTAGCCCTACCCTTAACCCCCTGCTGTGTGTGTGTGTGTGTGTGTGTGTGTGTGTGTGTGTGTGTGTGTGTGTGTGTGTGTGTGTGTGTGTGTGTGTGTGTGTGTGTGTGTGTGTGTGTGTGTGTGTGTGTGTGTGTGTGTGAGTGAGAGAGATGCCTGCAGCTTAACTGGTGTCTAGTGTTGCTGCTTGAACCCCCTTGAAATGTTTGATCAATGGCCATCAATAATAACCAGTGTAGTCTGAAGTGTTGTATAATTAAGATATAGCCATCCAGGTATCGCCAGCCATATTCCATGCTAACATTCATGGGTGTTTTTATTTGAATGAGAAATAATTATAGCAATCTGCATTTTTTGAATTACAGTTTCAATATACAATGGCTTATAAGTGAAGTCTATTTATCCCTAGGTGAAGATAACAGTGACTTGAAAATGAAATTAGCCCAGTGACTTGTAGATGAAACTATCCCAGTGACTTGTAGGTGAAACTAGCCCAGTGACTTGTAGCTGAAACTAGCCCAGTGAAACTAGCCCAGTGACTTGTAGCTGAAACTAGCCCAGTGACTTGTAGCTGAAACTAGCCCAGTGAAACTAGCCCAGTGACTTGTAGGTGAAACCAGCCCAGTGACTTGTAGGTGAAACTAGCCCAGTGACTTGTAGATGAAACTAGCCCAGTGAAACTAGCCCAGTGACTTGTAGGTGAAACTAGCCCAGTGAAACTAGCCCAGTGACTTGTAGGTGAAACTAGCCCAGTGACTTGTAGATGAAACTAGCCCAGTGAAACTAGCCCAGTGACTTGTAGCTGAAACTAGCCCAGTGACTTGTAGCTGAAACTAGCCCAGTGAAACTAGCCCAGTGACTTGTAGGTGAAACCAGCCCAGTGACTTGTAGATGAAACTAGCCCAGTGACTTGTAGGTGAAACTAGCCCAGTGACTTGTAGGTGAAACTAGCCCAGTGACTTGTAGATGAAACTAGCCCAGTGACTTGTAGATGAAACTAGCCCAGTGACTTGTAGATGAAACTAGCCCAGTGACTTGTAGATGAAACTAGCCCAGTGGAACTAGCCCAGTGACTTGTAGATGAAACTAGCCCAGTGACTTGTAGATGAAACTAGCCCAGTGACTTGTAGATGAAACTAGCCCAGTGACTTGTAGATGAAACTAGCCCAGTGACTTGTAGATGAAACTAGCCCAGTGGAACTAGCCCAGTGACTTGTAGATGAAACTAGCCCAGTGACTTGTAGATGAAACTAGCCCAGTGACTTGTAGATGAAACTAGCCCAGTGGAACTAGCCCAGTGACTTGTAGATGAAACTAGCCCAGTGACTTGTAGATGAAACTAGCCCAGTGACTTGTAGATGAAACTAGCCCAGTGGAACTAGCCCAGTGACTTGTAGATGAAACTAGCCCAGTGGAACTAGCCCAGTGACTTGTAGATGAAACTAGCCCAGTGGAACTAGCCCAGTGACTTGTAGATGAAACTAGCCCAGTGACTTGTAGCTGAAACTAGCCCAGTGACTTGTAGCTGAAACTAGCCCAGTGACTTGTAGCTGAAACTAGCCCAGTGACTTGTAGGTGAAACTAGCCCAGTGACTTGTAGGTGAAACTAGCCCAGTGACTTGTAGCTGAAACTAGCCCAGTGACTTGTAGATGGAACTAGCCCAGTGGAACTAGCCCAGTGACTTGTAGATGAAACTAGCCCAGTGACTTGTAGATGAAACTAGCCCAGTGACTTGTAGATTAAACTAGCCCAGTGACTTGTAGGTGAAACTAGCCCAGTGACTTGTAGGTGAAACTAGCCCAGTGGAACTAGCCCAGTGGAACTAGCCCAGTGACTTGTAGATGAAACTAGCCCAGTGACTTGTAGGTGAAACTAGCCCAGTGGAACTAGCCCAGTGACTGTGGCAGTAGGACTTGTGTTGGTGTCCTCTCTAAACGTTGGTGTGTCGTCACTGTTCAGGTCCGACCTAAGTCCGTCCCATGCACCAACGTGCCCATCGCTCCGGCCCCGCCCCCTATGATGGCGGCCCCCCAGCTGCTCCAGAGACCCGTGATGGTGGCGGCTAAGATCGCCCCCTCCTCCGTGACTCCCATCCACCAGCTGCGTATCCTCAATGGCCAGACGCCCCCCACCACCCTGACCGGCATCGTTATCACGACCAGCACCCGCCTCAACGCTGCCCCGCCCCCAAGCTCCACACAACCAATCGGCAGTCCAGCACCTCTCCCCCCCAGCTCTACACAACCAATCAGCAGCCTGGATGCTAACACGGTAGGGACGGCGACGAGCTGCCGGACACTGAGCTGCTGCTACTGGTCTGGGCTCTCCCTCATATTAACACCCCCTCCTCTCTCTCTCTCTCTTGCTTTCTCTCGCTTTCTGTCTTTTTCTTTCTCCTGTTATTCTTTCTTTTGTTTGAATCCTTTTCTCTCTGTCTCTCTCGCTCTCTCTCACCAGACTGTTAAGTTGGTGGGAGGACGAGAGCAGAAGGCTGTGGTCTCTGCCCCCCCTCTATCCCCGCCTCCCCGACAAAAGCGAGAGGATAATCCTCAGGTACATGTGCACCCTTAGCTTCTTTCTAGTCTTGACACCTGGACTGACCAGAACACCTGTAGCGCTAACACACTAATACTCATACTGCTAATGCCTTTAACCCACTGACAGCTCGGGAATTCCTGCTACATTTTCTGGTTAATTGATGACAGACTAGTTGAGAAGGTTTGCATGTATGACGTATCATCTTCACCTTTCTAAGGATCACTAGATTTAGTCACTGAATTTGTGACTTTGTGACTTTTGCCGGACTACGATCAGACTTAGCTTCTCAGAAGCATGCATGCAAACACCACACTGACACCACCTGTAGTTGGACTGCTTCTGGAGCTTTATTTTGAACATGGTTTCAGAAAATGGCCTATTAAAATCTGTGCACGACATGATGAAACATTTCCTTTTTTTCATTTAGAAACTTGCCTTCATGGTGTCTCTGGGTCTGGTGACCTACGACCATCTGGAAGGTAAGTGTCTGGTCCAGGGGGTCGTTGTGATGCCTCCCTGCTGTAGGCTGCTGTACTCATACACTTGTTGTGTTTCATCGATTCAGAGATTCAGAGCAGGAGACAGGAGCGCAAGCGGAGAACAACAGCCAACCCAGTCTACAGTGGCGCAGTGTTTGAACCTGAGGTACAAAACCTTTCCTTTAAGTCATGTTGCTTTCCCTCTTTAAGTGATCTTAAAAGAGAACCGTTGTTCTAATTGAAGAGTACTGCTTAATAATATGAGTATAAATAATAATGAGTGTATATATAATATAAGAGTAGTGCTTCATATGCGTGTTGAGATAAAATCGTGGTTTGCAACATCAACTCAGTTTCTGTGAAAAAGTTGGACCATTTACATCATTTCTCTGGGATTTGCGTTCTCCATTGGTCTTATATTTGCAAATAGCTGAGCATGACGTTTCGCCTTTTAAAGGGATCCAATGTTGTTCATCTTGCGGTGATGTTTGTTGTTGTTTATCTCAACATCGTTGTTTTCTCCCCATGCAGAGGAAAAGAAGTGCAGTGAGCTATCTCAACAGCCCTCTTCATCAAGGAACCAGGAAAAGAGGTCGGTACTGAGCTACGCACTACCAACTAGAACTACAAGTACAGGCATACTAGATCTAGTAGAACTACAAGTACAGGCATACTAGATCTAATAGAACTACAAGTACAGGCATACTAGATCTAATAGAACTACAAGTACAGGCATACTAGATCTAGTAGAACTACAAATACAGGCTTACTAGATCTAATGGAACTACAAGTACAGGCATACTAGATCTAATAGAACTACAAGTACAGGCGTACTAGATCTAATAGAACTACAAGTACAGGCTTACTAGATCTAATAGAACTACAAGTACAGGCTTACTAGATCTAATAGAACTACAAGTACAGGCTTACTAGATCTAATAGAACTACAAGTACAGGCTTACTAGATCTAATGGAACTACAAGTACAGGCTTACTAGATCTAATAGAACTACAAGTACAGGCTTACTAGATCTAATAGAACTACAAGTACAGGCTTACTAGATCTAATGGAACTACAAGTACAGGCTTACTAGATCTAATGGAACTACAAGTACAGGCATACTAGATCTAATAGAACTACAAGTACAGGCGTACTAGATCTAATAGAACTACAAGTACAGGCATACTAGATCTAATGGAACTACAAGTACAGGCATACTAGATCTAATGGAACTACAAGTACAGGCTTACTAGATCTAATGGAACTACAAGTACAGGCTTACTAGATCTAATAGAATTACAAGTACAGGCATACTAGATCTAATGGAACTACAAGTACAGGCATACTAGATCTAATGGAACTACAAGTACAGGCATACTAGATCTAATAGAACTACAAGTACAGGCTTACTAGATCTAATGGAACTACAAGTACAGGCTTACTAGATCTAATAGAACTACTGAGGGAACTGCAACAACTTGTATCGCAAGACTTTACCTACAAGAACAACCAGTACAGACCTACTAGATTTTACTGGACTAGACTGACCCAGAACTAGAACTATATTACAATATTAGATTAGGTAGATATTGTAAGAGGTTAACCTACTTCCAAGTTATATGTTAAAACTACTTTTAAAAGTATGATACTTCTATAGATAGTCTTGGCAAATACATCGACGGCTCATTGGGCAAGTATAACTACTATATATTAACATTTTCTGTGCATGATTTTTCTGCTTTTTAACAATTATGTGAGAAATCCTAACGCCTTATAACACAAGTCCTTTTCCGATTCATGTTTTTAGCTTGTTACCATTGTGTCCTTGAAGTCGGTCTTGAAACACCATATTAATTTCAGCTTAGCTTGTTTGGTCGACCTTTAGAAGGTGAATCTTTGTAATTTAAATGCAACATTGGTTTCAATGGGACTGGGGTCTCTGGGTTCTACCTAATTCTTACAAGCTTTACTGTTTAATGTGGAGCCCTACATATGGGGTACAATCTGCTTTCTACTGGGGGCATTCGGTGTCTAGCTGTGTTTCTAAACCTTGTTCCTGGGCCCTGGACCCATGTGGCTGTATTTATATGCGAACGACCACTGTCAATGACGTCCTCACGCAATGACATGACACTATAAAAAATGGCCATCAGCCTATAGTAGCGTAGGAAAATCGGTATGGACTATAGCGGCGTAGGAATATAGTAGCATAGCGAATGTTGTATTGTTCTATAGTTGCAGAGGAATATCGATATCTGCGTAGGAATATCAGTAAAGGTCAATAGTGTAAGAATATCGGTATCAGACTTTAGTATCATAGGGATATTGTTAATAGCCAATAATAGTATCATAAGAGTATCAATAATGGCCAATGAATGCAAGTCATATTGGTGTATCCAGGGTTGCTAGTTGTGTGTCTAGTGGTGTGTTTTTGTGTCTAGCTGTGTTTGTGTGTCTAATGGTGTGTCTGGTGTGTTTGTGTTTAGCTGTGTTTCCAGTGGGCTATATGCTCTTCTGCTGCTTGCTTGGAGCCAGTGTCGAGTTTAACTAACACGAAGCTAGTCTGCTGTAACTAACTCAGTCAGTGTCCCCTTCAGCTAACATGAAGCCAGGCAACGTGATTCTGGAAACCAGAGTGTCTCACAGTGACAGTGACTGCTCAGGTCTATAGCTAACATCGAACTCCTCTCTATATGACTAACACCGAGCTAGTCTATGTAGCTAACACCGAGCTAGTCTATGTAGCTAACACCGAGCTAGTCTATGTAGCTAACACCGAGCTAGTCTATGTAGCTAACACAGAGCTAGTCTATGTAGCTAACACAGAGCTAGTCTATATAGCTAACCTGGAGCTAGTCTCTATATAGCTAACACAGAGCTAGTCCATATAGCTAACCTGAGCTTGTCTCTATGTTGCTAACACAGAGCTAGTCTCTATGGCTACATCCACACTAATACGTTTTCTTCTTAAAATGCTTAACTTTTGCTACGTTTACACCTACTGTACACGCTGCTCTGGCGTTTTAGATCCCCTGAAGCAGAGATTACTGCAAACACTGCTGACCCCGTTTAATGTTGAGTACTCCGGGGTTGCATTTCAGCCTGGACTAGCCTGGATGGGCGGATACGGAGATTTTAGAGACCGATGACGCAGGCACCCATGTTCGCTTCCTGATTGGGTCTCATCAGTCACGACGTGTCCTTCCCTGATTCGTCACGCTCCTATCACGTGACCCTTTCCGGGAAGAAAACCAACCTCATCAGCCTCGAGGCGGTTAATTCAACATGGATAGCGAATTACAGCCGTTGATTCGTAGTATTTTCTGCAACCAAGCTACCAACCGCAGAGTAGACGGTCTGCTTCCTGTTCACACCGGCACTCGTGTGCCCAGTGTGGGTGAATGGTCATGTGATGTGCGTTTTCAGGCGTGGGAGTACGGACGGGGATCCTTTCTGAAGTGGTGCTGAAACATAGTTTTAAACCACCGTGTGAAAACCGAAAACGTATTGGTGTGGATGTAGCCTATGTAGCTAACACAGAGCTAGTCTATATACCCAACACAGAGCTAGTCTCTATAGCTAACACAGAGCTAGACTCTATAGCTAACACAGAGCTAGTCTCTATATAGTTAACAAAGAGCCAATCTATATCGCTAACCTGGAGCTAGTCTCTATACCCAACACAGAGCTAGTCTATATCGCTAACACAGAGCTAGTCTCTATATAGTTAACAAAGAGCCAATCTATATCGCTAACCTGGAGCTAGTCTCTATACCCAACACAGAGCTAGTCTATATCGCTAACACAGAGCTAGTCTCTATATAGTTAACAAAGAGCCAATCTATATAGCTAACCTGGAGCTAGTCTCTATACCCAACACAGAGCTAGTCTATATCGCTAACACAGAGCTAGTCTCTATGTTGCTAACCTGGAGCTTGTCTGCTGTGTGACTAACATGGCTCTATACCGCTCCCTCTCTCCTGCTAGCCAACGAAGACTCCCTTTCCAAGGTATGTCATTCAGACGCATTGTTTTTGTTTTACCCCCCTACTCCATCTTTCTTTTTTTCTTTGTTTTTCCGTCTGTGTTGTCTGTCTCATTTCACCCAGGTCGCCCACCCAAATACAGCAACGTGCCGGAGCTGTGCAGCCTCACCCCGACTCCCCCCTCCAGCACGGCCCCTGAACAGCCCTCCCCCGCCCCCCCAGTCCACACCCTCCCCCTGCCTAGCCCCGCCTCTGGGGATGTAAGTAACAGCTGGGGGGGAGACGGCCACAGTCTGGGCCAGAAATTCCCTTTCCCTACTAATTTTAACCAATCAGAGGGGTTCAAAACCCACCACACGCAGCCCTATTGGCCAGTAACCCTGTCTATCATTTAGCACACGCAGCCCTATTGGCCAGTAACCCTGTCTATCATTTAGCACACGCAGCCCTATTGGCCAGTAACCCTGTCTATCATTTAGCACAAGCAGCCCCATTGGCCAGTAACCCTGTCTATCATTTAGCACAAGCAGCCCTATTGGCCAGTAACCCTGTCTATCATTTAGCACAAGCAGCCCTATTGGCCCCAGGACCTCCACACACCACATCCATTCGATCTGTTGTTTCCATCAGAAAGCCATCAGTCATCAGTTTATTTCCAGTTTGGTTCAACCTTACAAAGTGAACAGTCAGAATGTCAACTAGCTCAATTTAGCTGTCTGAATGTGTAACTAAGTTAACCTGAATAGAACTTAAAGCAGGTTTCCAAAGAAGGCCAGGAAAGTATAGTGCCTCACCCCTTTCCCCGCCCACTGTGTTGTGTGGCCCCGCCCACATTGTTGGATTGACATGCCCACTGTGTTGTGGCTCCACCCACATTGTTGGATTGGCACGCCCACTATGTGGCATGGCTCCACCCACATTGTTGGATTGCCACGCCCATAGTGTAGCTTTGCTCCGCCCAGTGTCGGTGGCCCCGCCCACAGTGTTGGGTAGCTCCGCCCACAGTGTCTGCCGGCCCCACCCACAGTGTCGGGTAGCTCCGCCCACAGTGTCGGCTCCGCCCACAGTGTGGTAGCGGGGTAACTGATGGGTCCGGTTCTTCCTCACAGGGAGACATCCATGAGGACTTCTGCACTGTGTGCAGACGCAGTGGCCAGTTGCTCATGTGTGACACATGTTCGCGCGTTTACCATCTGGACTGCCTGGACCCCCCGCTGAAAACCATTCCTAAAGGCATGTGGATCTGTCCCAAATGTCAAGATCAGGTAACTGCAGCGGTGTATAGCTCCTAGGGCCCTTCTGGCAGAGCAGAGGACAGGAGGCCAGAGAAGCTAACTTTAGGACTGTTCATTCCTTTGTAAGCGTTCACTTGATGTTCACCTGTCATTCTGTTAAATATAAGACATCTCATAAACCATCCAGTCCATTTCCTGTCTTTCCTGTTGACATTTCTGGGTGATGATGCCACTCCCCCAGTCACCATGACGACAAACTTTCCCTTGCAGATCTTGAAAAAAGAAGAGGCCATCCCATGGCCTGGTACCCTGGCAATCGTCCACTCCTACATCGCTTACAAAGAAGGTGATCTGACCCTGCTTACAGAAGATACCTTTTCATAGTTACAGGGATGCGTGTTTCACTGCACTGGTTGCCATAGTGACTGTAATGTGTGTTGCTGCAGCAGCCATCATAGTGACAGCAATGCGTGTTTCACAGTAGCTCAAGATGACATGGCTGTCATAGTAACAGTGATGTATGTTTCACTGCACTGGTTCCCATAGTAACAGTAAGGTGTGTTTAACTGTAGCTCAAGATAACATGGTTGGCATAGTAATGGTAATGTATGTTTCACTGCACTGGTTGCCATAGTGACAGTAATGTGTGTTCACTGTAGCTCAAGATGACATGGTTGGCATAGTAATGGTAATGTATGTTTCACTGCACTGGTTGCCATAGTGACAGTAATGTGTGTTCACTGTAGCTCAAGATGACATGGTTGTCATAGTAACCGTGGTATGTTTTCACTGCACTGGTTGCCTTGTTGACAGTAATGTGTGTTCACTGTAGTTCAAGATGTGTTATGTGTGCCTCACTGCAGCTAATGTGGTGATGTGGTTGTCATGGTTACTATGTTGTAATGATGTAGTTGTCATGGTTACCGTGATGTGTTGCAGCTAAAGAGGAAGAGAAACAGAAGCTGATGAAGTGGAGTTCTGAGCTGAAGATGGAGCGGGAACAGCTGGAGCACCGAGTCAAACAGCTCAGCAACTCCATAACAGTAACATATTACATATTACATTACAAACAGTAACCCATGTAACGGTTAACTATCATTACAAACACTAACCCATGTAACGGTTAACTATCATTACAAACACTAACCCATGTAACGGTTAACTATCATTACAAACAGTAACCCATGTAACAGTTAACTATCATTACAAACACTAACCCATGTAACGGTTAACTATCATTACAAACAGTAACCCATGTAACGGTTAACTATCATTACAAACAGTAACCCATGTAACAGTTAACTATCATTACAAACACTAACCCATGTAACGGTTAACTATCATTACAAACACTAACCCATGTAACGGTTAACTATCATTACAAACAGTAACCCATGTAACAGTTAACTATCATTACAAACACTAACCCATGTAACGGTTAACTATCATTACAAACAGTAACCCATGTAACGGTTATCTATCATTACAAACAGTAACCCATGTAACAGTTAACTATCATTACAAACACTAACCCATGTAACGGTTAACTATCATTACAAACAGTAACCCATGTAACGGTTAACTATCATTACAAACACTAACCCATGTAACAGTTAAACATGCAGTAACTAGAACTAACAGTTAAACAAGTGTTATAGAGGTAGTTAAACCTACCCTCATGAATTGGCTAACATTTAAATGCACATGTTACTCTGCTTGCTGTATCACTAAAGATAATTATTATTATTGAATCAAACTTTCTCTCTTCTATCATTAGAAATGCATGGAGACCAAAAACAACATCTTGGCTCGTCAGAAAGAGACTCAGCTCTCCCTGGAAAAGGTCAAACACCTAATCCGTCTCATCCAAGCCTTTAACTTCAACCAGGCTCTTCTAGAGACAGAGGCTAGTGTCCCCACTGTGCAGGTCCCCACTGTGCAGGTCCCCACTGTGCAGGTCCCCACCGCGCAGGTCCCCACCGCGCAGGTCCCCGCCACGCAGGTCCCCGCCACGCAGGTCCCCGCCACGCAGGTCCCCGCCACCCAGGTCCCCGCCGCGCAGGTCCCCACCGTGCAGGTCCCCACTGCACAGGTCCCCACTGCACAGGTCCCCACCACGCAGGTCCCTACCAAGCAGGTCCCTACCAAGCAGGTCCCCACTGTGCAGGTCCCCACCACACAGGTCCTCGCGGCAGAGGTCCCTACCACGCAGATCCCCACCATGCAGGACCCCATCATGCAGGTCCCCACCGTGGAAGTCCAGCCTCTTATAGAAACAGAGGCTGGTGTCTCCACCACAGAGGTCCCCACCGCGGAGGCCGCTACAGCGGAGGTTCTCACAGTTGAGTGTAAGGCTGGGTCTGCAGCAACAAGGTGCCCTGCCGAGGCGAGACGAGAGGAGCAGGAGGAGGCACGGGAAGCTAGCTCTCAGACACACCGAGAGACCGCCGAGCCCACCGCTGGTCTGACGGCAGCCGTCAGCCCCGTTGGTCCTGAGAAGGAGAATCCAGAGGTTCTTGAGAGCGCCACGGTAGAGAACAAATCAGGCACGGGTTGTGGCCAGCTCAGAGGGGGCGGCCACCACCAACGGTACTGCCGAGTCAGTCAGCCATGAAGCCAGCTCAGCTCCCCGCTCTGACGGCAAGATGACTGCCGCCAGCGGCCCAGAGACCGCAGTGAAGGAAGAGGTGACCAACAGCAACAGCAGCAAAACCTCAGCCCCCTGCCTGCCACCGCGGTCAGATCCCCTTAGTACTCTGGACAATACGAAGTAAAGGGTTTTTTCCAGACATATATATAAAAGAAGACTTTTTGCTTGCACCTTATGGTGCCCTGAAGTTGCCAATGTGTATAAATGTTGTTTGTTTGCATTGTATTGTCAGACTGTGTCAATGGTAGATATACAGCCCAAGCTACATGGCTCTGGGGAAATGGAGCTACTCCACTCTGAAGCGTGAGTTAAAGGGTAGCTGTCATCATGCCAATTAGTAGTGGAGATGGAAAGGGAAGTGACTCTTATCACACCAGTCTGTGCCTGCTCTAGCAGCCCATAGCGCTGTCTGACAGACCGGGTCCACACAGGTCAAGGGTCCATGGGATAGGGTTCCAACGAGGTTCTGGTGGTGTCTAAAGTCTAAACCCTCAGATCTGCTCCTGTGCCACCTACAGCCACAGCCAGGAAGAAGCTACGCTCTGGTGGTCAAAAGCAGCAGGATACCTTTCAGGGTTTAGTTCTGCCCCAAAAATCACCTGACATCAACCAACCGTCTCCTGAATAATGTGACCGACTACCCATGAGCCCTCACACATCAGCTCAGGCAGAAGCAGGCACTATACTACCTAGACCCTAGTCCTTAGAGGCCGGGTCCTTGTCCCTAGAGGCCGGGTCCTTGTCCCAGCGGTTGGGTCCTGGTGCCCAGAGGCTGGGTCCTAGTCCCTAGTGGCTTGGTTCTAGGTCCTAGAGGCTGGGTCCTAGCTCCTAGAGGCTGGGTCCTAGCTCCTAGAGGCTGGGTCCTACGTCCTAGTGGCTGGGTCGTAGGTCCTAAAGGCAGGATTATAGCTCCTAGAGGCCAGGTCCTAGTGGCCTAGCTCCTAAAGGCTGGGTCCTAGTTACTGGGTCTTAGGTCCTAGTCCCTAGAGGCTGGGTCCTAGGTCCTAGAGGCTGGGTCCTAGTCCCTAGAAGCTAGTGGCTGGGTCCTAGTTCCTAGAGGCTGTGCCCTAGTCCCTAGAGGCCGGGTCCTAAGTCCTAGATGCTGAGTTACTGAGGACAGGAGTGTGTCCATGTGGAGTGTTAGCCTAAAAGTTGTTTTCCGTGGTGTTGGTCAAGTGTAGTGATTGAGTTTCATTTGTGAGTCAAGTGTGTCAACTGTGAGCACTAAATGTGAAATTGCAATATTGCAATGACAACACAAAACAATTTCTGGGCTGTGTTTCTTTTAAAAGGAAAACATATTCAGGTCTTCCTAGTTTTCAGAATAAGTGCTTTTTGTTCCCGAACCTGTTGGACTGGCATTGTTAATACAAAGGAATCCTCTTTACAAGCGGTGATCTTTGTCCTTGCATACGTTTTTGTTAAATTCTGAACTGCCAAAATCCAATGCATCTAAATCCAGCAGGGACGAGCTGACTAACTGTATTGAAGATTGAGTTGTTGACATTATGGGATATTGATTCTACTGTCTGAGAACCCAGAACTATATATATATATATATATATATATATATATATATGTCATGTATATATGTATATATGTGTATATATATGCGTGTGTATATATACACACACATATATACACATACATATACACACATACACACACATATATATATGTATATATGTGTGTGTATATATATGTATACACATGTATGTATACACGTCTATATGTGTGTATGTGTATATATACACATATATGTATGTGTATATATACACATATATGTGTATATATATACACATCTATGTATATATATGTGTATGTGTACATAAATATATGTATATATATATATATATATGTATGTATATATATATATATATATATATATATATATATGTGTGTGTGTGTGTATATATATGTATATATGTGTGTATATATATATGTGTGTGTGAATACCACACATCTGGAGATTAAAGCACAAGCTTGCTGCATATTACAAACAAGTGCTAAAGAGCCTTTTGTATGTTAATGAGGAACTAAACCAAGTATGCACCTCTCTGTTGTGATGTGACTCCCACCCTACATTGCCAATATTTTTCTAGGAAGGAATCTACTCATCTGTCTGAGAATCATTAGGTTGATTTCTACCCCCGGTTAGACCATCCTCACCCCCCCCCCCCCTCCCCTCCCAGACCATCCTCCCCCCCCACTTGGATCATCTTTGTGTGGGGGAAGCAGAACTTGCGTACATGGGAGGCTGAATCAGTTTTGAAGTTAAACTGATGGTGTCTACTGGTGGTATTACTGGTACATACTGGTGGTACGACTGGTGACTAGTCTCCTGCTCTACTGATGGTGCCTTGTGATGCAATGCACTCTGGGAAATTAAGTTTCATTACACAAATTGACCTTTTATTAACACTTAAGGTATTAACCCCCCCCCCCCCCCCAACTTTTACTTTTGATCAACAAGTGAAATGCAAAAGATAAAGGGGCCAGAAATTGATTACTTTAATTAACAGTTGTTATTTTAACATTTCAGTTGTAGATTTTCTAGATTAATTTTGATTTTTAAATGACTGGCTAATAGGTCACATTTGATGTCTTCATATCATGTCACAGCGGCACTGTGTCCTTCTAGCCTGTCCTCCTGCTGCTGGTCCTGGTTTGCGTTCCAATACTGGTCTTTTGACAATTTGGCATTTAAACATGCAAGTCAATGAAAAGTACATTTCTGAAAGAAATGCTAACTGGATATTAGCAGATTTTTCCATTCCATCATTTGTCAGTTGTTTTTTTTAATCTAGCGTGGATCTAAATATCAGAACTCTTTCTCCTAAATATGGCAGATGAATGAAATGTCCAGGGCATGATGTTAGCATGGGCCCGCCACAACATTCCCCTCCACTCCTTCTTTCCAAGAGCCTGGACTTGTGTTCCTCCCCTACCGTAGGTACCTGGAGTGCCTTTCCTCCAATGGCAGATGAAACACTGTGACCACGCCCCCTGTGACCACGCCCCCCCCACCCCCATGGCTAGTCTGTCCTCTGTCACCAGTCCACTCGACCAGTTCAGCCACACAGTGTTGTTGCCTTACATCCATTTTAATTTGACATTGGTAAACTGTAAATGTTTGCGCCTAAAAGAGGCCGTTCATCGAGTCAGGATTTCATCTTAGTGCTTTTACTTTGCTGCAGCACTTTTTCTTTGCCCAGTATTATGATCTCGGATTTGGCTTTGTGTATATACATGTGTGTATGTGTATATATATGTGTATGTGTATATATGTGTATATATGTATGTATGTATGCGTATATATGTGTGTATATGTGTATATATATGTATATGTATATATGTGTATGTATGTATATATATGTATATGTGTGTGTATATATATATATATGTATATATGTATATATATATAGATATGTCTTCTCGATTTTGCCTCCGTATACAAGTCCAGAGTGCCCCCCTCGGCCCCTTTTAGTAGGCGTACCCTTGGGGTGGGCGTACCCTTGGGGTGGGCGTACCCTGGGGTGGGCGTACCCTTGGGGTGGGCGTACCCTTGGGGTGGGCATACCCCTGGGGTGGGCATACCCTTGGGGTGGGCGTACCCTGGGGTGGGCGTACCCTGGGGCGGGCGTACCCCTGGGGTGGGCGTACCCTTGGTTGGTCAACCATTTGTAATAAACAAATGGGAGTTTAAACTCAACAACAACACCTGTATTCTCAGTCCGATAGAACGCATGCCTTCTTATGCAAGTTTTTATACATTTGTCGAAGCGGTTGGATATGCATTATGCTTTATCTTTGTTTTTCATGTTTTGTAAAGTTGTCACGATGCGGAACAGTTGGACATCATAGTGTGTGGTGTGACAACACGGTCTCAACTTGGCTAATGCAGCAGTGTTGCTATATTCCAACTGTGAGGAGGAGATCAGAAGTAGTTCTAGAAAGAAGTGAGACAAGATGTGAATCTGATATATCCAAAGAGTTGTGCCAGGCGCATTGGAAGCCTCTGTGTATGTGATACATATCAGCTGGATATATTGCTGTCTGCGAGTCGATGTCCAACCCTAACCCAGCAGCAGCCACAGGCAGCTGAGCAGCTAACCCTGACCCTAGCTTCTCAGACCTTGTGGAATAGAGGGAGTTCAAATCTTTTATGCAGAAAAAAAAAGTTCAACACCACTTCCTGTTCCTAGTCGATATTTCTGGAAGCATCTTGTAATGTCGCCATTTATTAGTTGAAATAATCCAAGTCATGATTGTGGCCTTCTAGTATTGTTAAACATGACATATCCCTCATCCCCCTAACCCTTAGAACCCCCTCCTAACCCTTAGAACCCTCCTCCTTACCCTTAGAACCCTCCTTACCCTTAGAACCCTCCTCCTAACCCTTAGAACCCTCCTCCTTACCCTTAGAACCCTCCTCGTTACCCTTAGAACCCTCCTAACCCTTAGAATCCTCCTCCTTACCCTTAGAAACCTCCTAACCCTTAGAACCCTCCTCCTTACCCTTAGAACCCTCCTCCTTACCCTTAGAACACTCCTCCTTACCCTTAGAAACCTCCTAACCCTTAGAACCCTCTTTACCATTAGAACCCTCCTTACCATTAGAAACCTCCTTACCAATAGAACCCTCCGCCTTACCCTTAGAACCCTCCTAACCCTTAGAACCCTCTTCCTAACCCTTAGAACCCTCCTCCTAACCCTTAGAACCATCCTAACCCTTAGAACCCTCCTCCTAACCCTTAGAACACTCCTCTTACCCTTAGAACCCTCCTCCATACCCTTAGAACCCTCCTAACCCTTAGAACCCTCCTAACCCTTAGAACCCTCTTCCTAATCCTTAGAACCCTCCTCTTACCCTTAGAACCATCCTCCTTGCCCTTAGAAACCTCCTCCTTGCCCTTAGAAACCTCCTAACCCTTAGAACCCTCCTCCTTACCCTTAGAACCCTCCTCCTTACCCTTAGAACCCTCCTCCTTACCCTTAGAACCCTCCTCACCCTTAGAACCCTCCTCCTTACATTTAGAGCCCTCATAACCCGAAGAACCCCCTCCTAACCATTAGAACCTTCTTAACCCTTAGAACCTTCTTAATCCTGACCCCTACAAACCTAAGCCCTAGAAAGCGCCTCCTAACCGCTAGAACGCTCCTGCCCCCAGGAAGCCTCCTGCCCTCCAGGTCTCTGCTTCTTCTCAGCTTGGTACTTCGTCATTGCTGGTTCCTCTTGGGGGTCGAGTGCAAAAAGAAAAACTTTTTTTTTTTTTATCTTCCATTTGGTAAGACGCATTGTAGCGAAATGAATAAAGAAAAAGTTCACCGTGGTGTGCTGACTAATGTGTAAATTGTTAATTACACAGTATGAATATTTGTATAATTGTTTGTATTTTTTTCATGATGATTTTTTGAAAGGAATGTGTTTATTTTTTGACTTATTTCTGTTGAAGATGTCTTCTGTTGTTGGCCTGACATTGTGACTGGTCCGGTGGGAATAATACCTCTGTATTGAGCCTCTTCTGTGATTCATTCTTTGTATGCAGTGTTTAGGAAATACTGTAGGGGACATGGGGAGCCGTTAATATTAGGAGCATTTGATCAATTTGTATTTATTTATTTTACCATTTTGTTAATAAATTGTGAAAAGCGACGCGTCTTCTGTGTCTGTGGCCGCCGGCCCGCCGCCGGGAGGCGAGGAGCCGCCGCTCTCCGCGCCGCATCCGTCTCATGTCATTTCCTGTGGAAAATGGTGGCCAAACCTCGGGAAGAGCGAGTCACCGCGGTGTGAACCGGACCTCCCGCCGCCCGGGGCTCCTGGACCCTGAACCTGGACCCTGAACCCCAGGGTCCGTGAACCCGGAGCCGTCCGGCATGGTGTGGGGTCGGGACCCGCCGCGGTCTGCCAGGTGAGTCCTTCACTCGCCACTGTGGCTTGTTGTTGTGGACCAGTGGCGACCAGAACCTACGGCTCTTTGTGGACCTGGCGACCAGAACCACGGCTCTTTGTGGACCTGGCGACCAGAACCACGGTTCTTTGTGGACCTGGCTACCAGAACCACGGCTCTTTGAGGACCTGGCGACCAGAACCACGACTCTTTGTGGACCTGGCTACCAGAACCACGGCTCTTTGTGGACCTGGCTACCAGAACCACGGCTCTTTGTGGACCTGCCTTCCAGAACCACGGCTCTTTGTGGACCTGGCGACCAGAACCACGACTCTTTGTGGACCTGGCGACCAGAACCACAGCTCTTCGTGGACCTGGTGACCAGAACCACGGCTCTTTGTGGACCTGGCGACCAGAACCACGGCTCTTTGTGGACCTGGCGACCAGAACCACGGCTCTTCGTGGACCTGGTGACCAGAACCACAGCTCTTAGCCGGAGGATGTTCTCCAGTTCCCAGCGTGTTGTCTTCAAGTAGTTTCACCTCCATGGTGCTGGTTCTGATCCAGACTAACGGGTTAGATTCAGGAGCAGCACGAGGCGACAGATTGACATTATTATACACCATTATACATTATTATACACTATTGTACATTATTATACAATATTGTACATTATTATACACTATTGTACATTATTGTATATTATAACCTCACCCATAAACTAGTCCACTGATGGCCACTAAAATAAATTGAAGAAAGGAGGGACCAGATGACCGGTTAACGGTTAATGGTCCGGTTAACGGTCCGGTTAGCACGGTTAACGGTCCAGTTAACGGTCCGGTTAGCACGGTTAACGGTCCAGTTAACGGTCCGGTTAGCGGCCACTGGAAGCTGCAGTGTAATAGTTCTGGTTCTGGTTCTGGTGTTAGTGTTTAGTACCGCATGAGTTTCGTAGGACTACGGAGCCCTCTGGTGACATAGGTGGGAAAACATATTCCGTGGCCACGAATTGTTTAATGCGTGGGAACGAATTGGCCACAAATTAATAATAATACGTGACCACAAGAAATGTCAGTCATACCATCAGTGAGACTTTCTGGCATCAGTAGCTTCAGCCGACATGGACAAGTTTGATTTGATTTCGTTTTATTTTAATCTAGGGATGAATTATTGTGATATCCTTCAGTCTCTGACATTTAATTCGGCTGCTCAGAGCTCACAGCTCACCGTTATGTGTGTGTGGCCACCTAATCATCATCTCGGTCCCACGCATTGAACAAGTCGTGGCCACGGATTTTTTTTCCACCTATGTCACCAGAGGGTCTCCGTATTGGACAGCTTGTAGTCCTACGACGACATTATTATGCCATTAATAGGACATTAAAAGGACATTAATACGACATTATTTAATACAGTATGCTGGTTCTGTTGGCAGCCACAACTACTGGACAAAGTTTCATCCAACCGACACGATGGTGTTGCCATGAGTGACCCGGCGACAGACCTCTGGTGTAAGGCTTTACTTTTCTATTTCTAGTATGTTATATGTATAAATATATTACATATATGTAGAATTATATTACATATATGTTATATATTTTATATGTTACATGTATGTTATAAAAGGCCGACTACATGTTCTTCATCACACACCGTTGGCGAGTATTTGCTGCAGGCGCGGCGCCACCAGGGGTCTGAAGGGGGCTTAGCCCCCCTGTAAGCTAACGGTATCTACTGAGGGATGTATTAATACTAACTATAGGTGTATTTATACTATCTATAGGTGTATTTATAATTTGATATTATCTATAGGTGCATTTATACTATCTATAGATGTATTTATAGTATCTGTAGATGTATTTATAGTAGGTGTATTTATACTATCTATAGGTGTATTTATAGTAGGTGTATTTATACTATCTATAGGTGTATCTATACTATCTATAGGTGTATTTATAGTATCTATAGGTGTATTTATAGTATCTATAGATGTAAAAATGTACAGAGTGGATGAATTTATAGTATCTATAGATGTAAAAATGTATCTATAGATGTATTTATAGTATCTATAGATGTATTTAAACTATCTATAGATGTATTTATAGTATCTATAGATGTATTTAAACTATCTATAGATGTATTTATAGTATCTATATATGTATTTAAACTGTATCTATAGATGTATTTATTGTATCTATAGATGTAAAAATGTATAGATGTAAAACTGACTTGGCGCTCTGCTAGTGCTGTTCTTATGTTATGCTGTGATTAATACATGCATTCTTTGATTTTGAAACGGTAGCCTTATGTCTTGTCTTGTCTTGAAAAGCACTATATAAAGTGAATGCATTATTATTATTATTATTATGGTTCAATCAATTTATTTTAACGGCCTCCTCAGTCACTTCATCCTGGCGCTGGGCCTGATTTGCTGAACTGTTTCTAACTATAAGTAATAAGCACTAGGCTAAATGTTGCTAACTATAAGTAATAAGCACTAGGCTAAATGTTTCTAACTATAAGTAATAAGCAGTAGGCTAAATGTTGCTAACTGTAAGTCATAAGCGGTAGGCTAAATGTTGCTAACTATAAGCCATAAGCAGTAGGCTAAATGTTGCTAACTATAAGCCATAAGCAGTAGGCTAAATGTTGCTAACTAAGTAATAAGCAGTAGGCTAAATGTTGCTAACTATAAGCCATAAGCAGTAGGCTAAATGTTGCTAACTATAAGCCATAAGCGGTAGGCTAAATGTTGCTAACTATATGTCATAAGCAGTAGGCTAAATGTTGCTAACTATAAGCCATAAGCAGTAGGCTAAATGTTGCTAACTATAAGCCATAAGCAGTAGGCTAAATGTTGCTAACTGTAAGTAATACACAGGAGGCTAAATGCTACAGGTTGTTGGAAGCTGTGTGCCTATGACCTCATATCAAGTTTTGTACTTGTTTTCCCCAAACTGCGTGTGAACTCGTTTAACTCGTATCGCTCCGCCTCGGTCTCAGGGCCAGGTCTGGTTCTAACCGGTTCACAAACACCACTGTTTATAAAATGTGTCTTAATAAATCGTTGGGACTCCCCTGTGCAAACTGTCTCTGCACACTGTATGCAGAGACTGTTTAAATGTTTAACCGCTAACCTGCTGCTTGCAGAATAAACTACTAGCTGCCAGGCCTGATGCACTGCAGGCTAAAGGCTCCTACATTATGTCCTGCAGTGGCAGTAATACAGTAAAGGAAGATTTTACAACCTGTTAGTATTGAAACCAGAATTAGAACACTTTGACATAGCATTTGTGATTAAACAGATGAGTTAATTTACATATTTCTATTAAGAAAAACCTAAAAAAAATTATGTGTACTGTTATTTTACTGTTCTGTAGGCTAATTCTGCTGCTGCGACACCCACATTCACCGTCTGGGATAAATTAAGTTAAAACATTTTATGGTAAACATTGAATGATCCTAACGCTCCCTGTGGCCCCCAGTGTGTCAGCAGTGTCAGCAGCCCTTCCTGACCCAGTGTCCGACCCACGGGCCCCCGCTCTTCATCCCCGACACGCCCGTGGCCCCGGGCTCCAGCAGCAGGGCCGCTCGGTCTGCCCCCCCCAGCCTGCAGGTGGTCAGGGAGGGGGGGGAGGTGGACGTGAGGTGTGGCGGTCACCGCATCCCCCAGGGAGCCGTGTTCGGACCCTACGAAGGGGAGCTGGTCCCCAAGGACCACTCCTCCTCATACTCCTGGCTCGTAAGTAGCAGCAGCATTTCATATTTCGTCATAATAATATATACATAGTATTCATAAAGATCAAACAGAAAACAGGATATTAATACACTTTGTGTTATCCAAAGTGAGGCTGAGAACAATCAAAAATCCAAATTGCACTACAAAAAACTATTAAAAACTATTTGAATGTCCACAGTTCATGTTCATCCGCCGTGCCTAATTGTCTGTATAAACCGCTTGAATAAACGATTCATAATTCAAGTCCAGACATGTTTTGTGTCGTTGGTCACCTGTCTAGATCGTTGATGTCAACAATACGTATCAGTCCATCGATGGCAGTGACGAGACGAAAGCAAATTGGATGAGGTATTTTGGATTTCTTCAAAGTAATGTACAAAACCGATGCCACTGCCCTTTGTGATCGATCTTATTCAGTTTAGTGCAGCTTACTGTAATGAATCCCTTCCAGAGGCGTTAGAGCAATGTTCCCCAGTCTGGGAGTCGCTGGGTGGAGGTCACTCCACCAGTGAGTTTGTTTTCCTCTGGCAGGTACGTGCGCATCTCGTCTGAGGAGGCGGAGAGGAACCTGACGGCGTTTCAGCGCGGGAGGCTGCTCTACTTCAGTGCCAGCCGCCAGCTGTCACCGGGCGACAGGCTGCGGGTCTGGTACGGAGACGACTACATCACACGTCTGCACAGCCTATCGGAGCTTAGCATAGACTGCAACCTCCACACAGGTGAGCACACCTGGGATTCAAGGTCCTTTTCTGGTTGGTTGATATGTGGGTTAATGTGGATAACGGGAGGGCGGCACTCCTGCTGTACATAACCAAGACAAGGTAACACTCCTGCCCTGCTGCCCATAAACAAGGCAAGGGCACTACAACTGGAGTTGGTCCCAGGCGCTACCCTTGTGGCAGCTAGCCCACTGCTCCTAGCATAGCCCACTGCTCCTAGCATAGCCCACTGCTCCTAGCATAGCCCACTGCTCCTAGCATAGGACGGGCTAAATGCAGAGAATGAATTTAATTTAATGAATGGCCGGTCTAACCCCTAACTGCTCCTTAATGACTAGTCTATGTATTCACTGTATGTCATTAAAAGAGTCTACTAACAGCAACAACAGGTGTTGTTATCCAGGTTACCTGCTGGATCAGGTGAGGTCCCTCAGAGCTCCCATGCTGCTGTGTTTCAGAGTCTGGCAGCTGGAGAAGGGCTGAGCAGCTGTGTGGACACCCAGGCGGTGAACCTCCTCCCCCTGCCGCTGAGGAGACAAAGACTGACCCCACCTCCAGGGACGGAGTCAAAGCTTCCCTGGAGACGTCCACCCAGAGACAATCCCAGCCAGCCCACAGGCCTCTCTCAGGTCCTCCACCCCACAGGCCTCTCTCAGGTCCTCCACCCCACAGACTCAGCAAGAGGAGGCGTTTGTCTGTTGAGGACGTTGACCTGCGACCTGTGAAGGTGGAGGAGGAGGTGCAGGAGCAGGCCTCCACCTCTTCATGTCCTAACTGTGTCAGATTGAGGCTGAGAATCCACCAGCTGGAGGCGGAGCTTCACCAGCTCAGAGGGCAGAAGATGGACTCGGCTCCGCCCCCAAACCTGGAACAAGGACCAATAGAAGACTTCCGTGGTAGGGCCAATATTTGACTATCTAGAACCGCATACATCTAATCCCTAACCCAGTCATCTATTCCTAACCCATTCATCTCTAACACTAACCCATTCATCTTCCACTGACCCATTCATCTAACCCTAACCCATTCATCTAATCCGTAACCCCTTCATCTAACCCGTTCATCTATTCCTAACCCACCCATCTAACCCTAACACATTCATCAGACACATCAACGTACCGTTTCTATGCTGAATCAAGATGTTTGAATTCCTCCTCGTCTCAAACATGATCAAAGCACTCACTAAATATAGCCTGGCTTAGCTTTCTGTAGAAAAAAATATATATATTCTGAAAATGCTAATCAAATAACAGAATATAAATAACAAATCTACATAATACAGAAAACAAAGTTGACTTTACAGACACAATCTTAAAATTGTAAAACTTGTATGACAGATGTGCAATCAGCTAAAGTTATTGCTATGTGTAGCAGTGGATAACAAAGAGCAGAGCTTACCTGCCTGTCAGCTGACCTTTCACTCCATGGTCTAGATATGGACCCGATGACTCCCAACCAGATGGTTCTGGATGAAGAGGATCAGGATCTGGATTCTGCTGACGAGTCCATCGCTGCCGACCCTGTTGTTTTAGCCGACGACTCCTCCAAAGTGAGCTTGGGAGCGGGTCGTCGCATCCGCCGATTCAAGCAGGAGTGGCTGAGGAAGTTCTGGTTCCTCCGCTACTCGCCGACCCTCAACGAGATGTGGTGCCACGTGTGTCGGCAGTACACGGTGCAGTCGTCCCGCACCTCAGCCTTCATCATGGGCTCCAAGCAGTTCAAGATCCACACCATCAAGCTGCACAGCCAGAGCAACCTGCACAAGAAGTGTCTGCAGCTGTACAAGCTGCGCATGCACCCGGAGAAGACGGAGGAGATGTGCCGGAACATGACGGTGCTCTTCAACGCGGCGTACCACCTGGCCGTCGAGGGTCGGCCCTTCTCAGACCTCCGTCCGCTGGCAGAGCTGCTGAGGAGGTGTGAACTGAAGGTCGTGGACCAGTACCTGAACGAAGGGGACTGTCAGATCCTCGTTCATCATATCGCCCGCACCTTAAAGGAAGACCTGGCCGAGAAGATGCGTTTGTCTCCGTTCCTCAGTGTCCTCATGGACTCTCAGAATGAAGACGTATTTCCGGACACAGTGGCATTCTACGTCCAGTTCATTGCAAACGACGGCTCCCCCAACACAGAGTTCCTCTCCCTGCAGAAGCTGAGCCAGGCCAATGTTGAAGGCTATCTCCAAGCCATCGATCAGGCGTTTTGTGTCTTAGGCCTTCGGTTCCAAGACCTGCTGGTGGTCGGCGTTGGGATGGATGGTGCCACCATGTCTGCAGGCATGCGAGGCAGTCTGTTTGTTGCTCTCCAGCAGGTCCTCCCATGGCTTCTCTCCTTTCCCGTCATGATCCACCGGCCTCATCTGGAGGTTTTGGATGTCATCAGCGGTAAGGAACTGTCTTGCCTGGAGGAGTTGGAGAACAACCTGAAGCAGCTCCTTGGCTTCTACCGCTACTCCCCTCGCATGATGGCGGAGCTCCGCTTGACAGCGCCAACGCTGTCGGAGGAGACAGAGTTCCTGGGAGATATCCGAGCCGTGCGTTGGATCATCGGGGAACCGAACGTCCTGAATGCGCTCATCAAGGACTACCTGGAGGTGGTCAGTCATCTGAAGGAGATCAGCTGCCAGACTCAGAAGGCTGACGCTGCAGCCGTCGCCCTCACCCTCCTCCAGTTCCTGCTGGACTACCAGTCGGTAAAGCTTATCTATTTCCTGCTGGATGTCATTGCCGTTCTGTCGCCCTTGGCGTTCACCTTCCAGGGGGATTTCCTCCTGGTGTCACAGGTCAATGACAGAATAGAGGAGTCAATCGTGGAGATCGGCCAGCTTGTAGACTGTCCTGGGGAGTATCTGCAGGAGTTTGAAGAGAATTTCCGTGAAAGTTTCAACGGCGTTGCCCTTAAAAACCTGTGTGTCGCAGAGTCCAAGTTTCAGTCCATTCGGGAGAAGATCTGCCAGAGGAGCCAGGGCATCTTGTCCCAGAGACTAGACACCCTGAGCAGTCCTCTGGCCAAAGCCTGCAGGGTGCTGGACCTCTCCTCCTGGCCCCGGACCACCGAGGACCTCCACACATATGGGGACGAGGAGATCCTTCTGATATTCGACCATCTGGATTCTATTCCATCGGTCACCTGTGAAGACCAGGTCAAAGCAGAGTCCCAGGGCGACCTGCTGCTGGAGTGGAGGAGTCTGAAAGCCGACTTCTGCAGTATCAGCTCCAAAGAGCTTCTGGGTCACATCTGCAAGTACAGACAGCGCTTTCCTCTTTTGGGTCGGATCGCACAGCTTGTGCAGGTGTTGCCCACGTCCACGGCCTGCTGTGATAAAGGCAGAGGTTCTCTGCAGAAGATGTACCAGAACAGCCGCTCCAGGCTGGGTCTGGAGCAGATGAATGACCTGCTCACTTTGGCCATCAACGGGCCTCCCGTCGCCAGCTTTGACGGGAAGCGGGCTCTGGACTCCTGGTTTGAGGAGAAATCCGGGAGCTCCTCCTTGCTCTCAGCTGAGATCATCAACAGGATGTCTAAAGCTCAACACGAATCCAGCGATGTCATTACAGACCTCTGTCCGATACCTGACCTTTAAGCCAGATACCTGACCTTTAAGCCAGATACCTGACCTTTAACCCTGATACCTGACCTTTAACCCAGATACCTGGCCTTTAACCCTGATACCTGACCTTTAACCCAGATACCTTGCCCTTTAACCCTGATACCTGACCTTTAACCCTGATACCTGACCTTTAACCCTGATACCTGACCTTTAACCCTGATACCTTGCCTTTGAACTGGAAATCTGGCCTTGCTTTGATCAAAATCCTGGTTCTAGGTACCTGTTGTTATTTAGGTGCCTGTTGTTACTTTAGATATTGACGTTTATGCATACAAGCGTCTGTTGCTGGATCCTAGTTGACAACGTAATGTTTTATCTGAAATGTGAATATTGACAAAACATCTGAATCATGAATGTTGTAAACTTCTCTATGAATGTATTACCACAAGGTAATAAAAGAACTGAAACTATATATTCATCTAAAAATGTAATCTGATTAATTAAGATGGTTCAAACTGAGGGAATATTCTCCATTTCTGGTTCAATAAGCCCTTTGTTTATTTCGCTTTTATTTCACCGGGAGAGCCTTTTGAGATTACAATCTCTTTTACAAAAGTGTCCTGACATGAAGAAACACGACAACAAATCCCAAAGTTTCCACAGACAAACAAATCACAAATTTCAATATAAACCTATGAGGGGGAAAAACAATCCCATTCACAGATACACCAGGAAAGTCAACACTAAAAACCTTAACGGGCTATAGAGGCTGACTCTAGGCCCTTGATACAAGTTTTAAAAACATTTACAGAAACAAGTTCCTTCAATAAGCTATAAAACTTGAGGGGTGAGACTTTCACAATTAGCTAGATGGATAATTCATTATTTGTAGTTTGAAGTCGTATGCATACATTAAGTGTTAAAATGTTTGAGTGATGCCTACACTATGGATATGTTCATATTGAATCCATGTTTGCACTACGTATAATGACTTGTTTAAAATTGGTTTGGTCCCCTTAATAAGACAAGGGATTCGGTTTGGTCCAGTTCATATCTCGTTAGAGGGGATTTGGTTTAGTCCAATTCATATCTCGTTAGAGGGGATTCGGTTTGGTCCAGTTCATATCTCGTTAGAGGGGGTTTGGTTTAGTCCAATTCATATCTCGTTAGAGGGGGTTTGGTTTAGTCCAATTCATATCTCGTTAGATGGGGTTTGGTTTAGTCCAATTCATATCTTGTTAGAGGGCTAAGTTTTGGTTTGGTCCAGTTAATCTCTAGAGAGGATAAGGTTCATTCTGGTCCAGTTCATGCCGCTAGAGAGGGGGGGGGGGGCAGGGAGACACAGAGAGCTTTATTTATTTTCCCCCGCCGCTGTGGTACCACCCAGCGATGAGCCGGTGCTCACACTGCTCCCACTGTCTTTAACGCTACCACTGTCTTTAATGGCCTTATAACACACTGACCCCCAACACACAACGCGTACATAGTAGAGGCTATGGGAGGAGGAGAGGGAGCTATGGGAGGAAGAGCTCTGAGGAGGTGCTGTGTGTTGAGGAGGTGCTTTCTGTTGTGGAGGTGTTATGTGAGGAGGAGGTGCTATCTGGTGAGGACTAGGAGGTGATGTGGGAGTAGGAGGTACGTTGTGATGATGAGTGTGTGCTATGGGAGGAGGGTGGCATCTGGGAGGGAGGTGCTGTCTGAGGGGGAGCGCCGGGGATTGTTCCAGATGTGTGACTGGCGAGGAGGAGGAGAAGAAAGCGTCTTTGTGTTGTGTTGACAAAGAGCTGTTGTGAGCGCCGAGTTGAGTCTGTCTGTCTGGGCGCCTGGAGAGACGGTCTGCTGCCTCCGCATCTCTGGCCAGGGAATCTCCTCTGTGGTCCTCCTCCTCCTCTTTACCTTCTCCTCTTCTCCACCTCCTCCTCTTCTCCACCTCTTTCTCCTCATTGTCAGCGTCTGAAGGTGCATCAGGTGTTAGGATGAAGGGCTGGTTCTGTCTTTTGTTGCTGCTGGGCTTCGGACTGCTGGACCAAGGTGAGTGAGTATTTAGTCCCTTAGTGAGTCCTCTATAGTCTAGTGAGTCCTCTATAGTCTCTAGGGAGTCCTCTAAAGTCTAGTGAGTCCTCTAGTGAGTCCTCTATAGTCTAGTTAGACCCAGTAGAAGCAGACCTGATTGTGTGTGTGTGTGTGTGTGTGTGTGTGTGTGTGTGTGTGTGTGTGTGTGTGTGTGTGTGTGTGTGTGTGTGTGTGTGTGTGTGTGTGTGTGTGTGTGTGTGTGTGTGTGTGTGTGTGTGTGTGTGTGTGTGTGTGTGTGCAGGTGCTGGGCTGAGGTGCTTTAAGTGCTTGGACTACACCGGCCGCTGTGAGACGGTGCAGGAGTGCACCTATGAGGACGCCTGCATCTCACTGAGCGAGCGAGGTCTGAACCCCCCCCCCCCCCCCCCATCTCTTCATTAAACACCATGCAAAGGGATGTACTCATGTATTAACTCATGTTAATATACTAACTCACGTTAATATACTGTTAATATACACATTAATATACTAACTCATGTTGATATACTGTTAATATACACATTAATATACTAACTCATGTTGATATACTAACTCACGTTAATATACTGTTAATATACCAACACATGTTAATATACTGTTTATTCACATGTTGATATACTAACTCCTGTTATTTTATGTTTATACACTAACATATGTTTTACATAAAATAACCCATAGATGACATAATGTTGTTTTATATAATATGAACCATAGATGACATAATGTTAATGTTGTGGTGTGATAACCTGTCTGTCTGTCTGTCTGTCTGTCTGTCCAGGTGGGAAGACGGTGAGACAGTGTCTCCGCTACACCGACTGCGATAACTCCCGCCTCTCCCAGATGTTTCCCGCCATTTCCGGCTTCACCTACAGGTGCTGTAGCAGCAACCTGTGCAACGCCGCGTCCGTCTCCGTGGCAACGCCAGCGCTGGCTCTGATTGGCTCCCTGACAGTTTTCTGGCTTAACTGGCTGTGAAATGTTCAGTTAATAACTTTGATGTAACTTGTTGACTCTTCGTACTGTCGCTAATATTTGTTGTAAAGTTAACAGAAAACACTTTGAGTTTATGTTTGTTTTTAGATGTTTATCAGACGCATCAGTCTTGGCTTTTTAAAATAATTTCCTGGAAAAACACAATTCATTAAATGTTTTTACAAATGGACATTTGATTGACGTGAGTGTTATTTGTCTGGATTACTTCACTAATGATAATAATAATAATAACAATAATGACAGTAGGAGTTTATAAATAATAATGAATCACTAAATATCCAAACGATTCAGCATTTTCTCTAAACCATTATCTGTGTTTTTATTTTCAGAATGGCTTTTCATTTCAACACAATACAGAAGGATGCAATACAGTAACAAAAATAGATTTAATATATATATCTAAAAATATCATAAAACATATCTAAAAAGATCCTCTATAGTTTATAGGTGATGTATATACTATACTATCCTAGACTATCACCTATCAGTAGACTGTGACGCAATCTAATAACGCTGCAGTAACACCTGGTAGGTAAACATCTCCAGTCCTTTGGTCCCCCCCTCCTCCTCCTCCTCCCCCCCCCCTCCTCCTCCTCCTCCTCCTCCTCACTCCTCTTCATCCCGAGGGCCGATCACCTCCAGCTGGACTCTCTTCTGCTGTCCTTTCCGCTCCGCCCCGACCGCCGCCGGCTCCTCCTCCGCCTTCTCCGGCCGGCCGTCCCAGGGCTGGGAGGCGGGGCTGTCGTGGCGCTCCCCCCCCCACCCCCCCCGCCCGCTCCTCTGCGAAACCCCCCCCCTGCCGGCTCTGACCAACCCCCAGCCCTGCAGCTTCCTGTCTGCCGCGCCCCCCACCTCCTGGTCCCCCCGCATGGCGTCCAGCTCGCGGGCGCTCAGCGAGGACATGCGGACGGGCGCCGTGTTGCCGAACTTGGAGTAGTCGACGGAGTAACGGCCGTCCTCCTCCGACAGGATGGAGACGAAGCGCCGCCCCCACAGGATCTCCTCCGGCGTGTAGGAGCTGCGGGCCTGCATGGTGATGCCTGTGGTCTCCACCACGCCTGTCAATCAAACGCAACGCAGCCAATCAGGTGAGGCCCTGCTCCCGCGACCAGGACAGTTAGGCTTTTAGATGCGGTTACATTATGGAGTGAAGTCAGTGAGCAGAATAGTTGTAAGACGTTCGTCTCTCCATCTGAAGCATCGATCCATCGATATTAGATTCAGTGAAGTTAATGAGATAAACGGCGATAAGATGCATAAATAATAAATAATACATAATGCAGAAAACATCGGTGCCACATGCAAGCGAGATTAAAAGCCCGTTTGGACGTCCGACCTTCCAGAATGACGATGACCTCGAGGTCCTCGTTGGCCAGCGAGTGGGCAGACAGGTCGTACAGCGGGCTTCCTCGCTCGATGGTGTGGCTGATGACCAGCGGGGACATCAGGAAGATGCCGTTGCTATGGAGAGGGTTTTCCACCTGGATGTCCAGCTGGCACACCGGGATCACCTCGCCCTCCGCCGTCACCACCTTGCGAATCACCTGCCGACACAGCGGCCGCAGCCTGGCGTCAAACAGCCTGGCGTCAAACAGCCTGGCGTCAAACAGCCTGGCGTCAAACAGCCTGGCGTCAAACAGCCTGGCGTCAAACAGCCTCGCGCCGCCGCCGCAGCAGCCGTGTTCAGACATTTGGAGTCCTATTTTTTTTATGATGGGGAACTTTTATTTTGAAGGACCGTTTGAAGATGGTAGCTCAGCGATGGGTTAAAACGAT
>JAOPHQ010000115.1:0-65487 GCA_030340625.1 Merluccius polli | reverse complement strand
TACTGAGCAGTTAAAAAAGCACTTCCCAATTCCTTTTTTTGCTTTTCTGTTTCATACCAAATCTATGAAGAACAACTCTATTTGTTGTTCAAGAATACAGAAAAAAAAAGTGATTGGCAAAGTCTGTGCTTTGTCCAAATGCATTTGGCCTCCATGTGTATGAATCAGATTAGTGGAGGCTTTTACCATGCACCAGGTATCGGTTTTTATATCAATTCATCTTAGGGCTCATTGCCCCCCCCACTCATATCGCACCTCATTTTGCCAAAAACCGCCGGGATTGTTATTACCGAACAGTGGCGCCTAATGTTGTGGCCCTATGGCTAATTTATTTGTGGGTTGTGTATAAACACACTGTGCCTATTTAATGTGCGGACACACACACACACACACACACACACACACACACACACACACACACACACACACACACACACACACACACACACACACACACACACACACACACACACACACACACACACACACACACACACACACACACACATATTGTGAATGTGCTACTCCAGAGATCAAGATGAACATTCATGCTATCATACACATGACAAAAACACGGGTGCACACATACACAGACACAATCAATGCAAGCACATACTATATATTGTTACCCCAGATTTAGTCAGATGAACATGCATGCTATCATGACACACACACACATACACACACGCTCACACTCAACAACAGGCATGAGATAAGTGCTGAGAAGCTGTAGCATCCATAACAGGCTTGCAACAGGAATAAGCCCTGCAGGTTACCTGTGCTAAATGCAGCGCAGCCGTATTCTCCGCCATTCCAATCCCATTTTCTCCTGCGCCGCTCCCCCCTGTTCTCGCCTTCTGCCCCAGATTGTGACTTTCAGCTGCATGAACACACAGTTAATAAAGCTAATGCAATATTTTCTTCCCAGTTTTTCTTGTGATGTAGTGGGCTGTCTGGCTCGCCGTAGCGCGGCATCTTAGAGTTGCACTCAGGTGCCGCCCGGATGAATAGTGACTTTGCCGAATTAGTTTTCAAGGTTAGCATTTGCTGAAAGGGACTTGCTTTCACATTTGAAGTCTATACCTCAAGTGTGAATAAACAACAAAATGGCCCGCAAAAACATAGAGATGGATTCATTTTATTGTGTCTTTGCCTCACTGGAAAACTGTATAATATATATATATATATATATATATATATGTATATGTGTATATATATATATATATATATATATATATATATATATATATATATGTAATACATATATATATATATATATATACACATATACATATTATGTATATGTGTATATATATATATATATATATATATATATATATATATATATATATATATATATATATATATATATATATATATATATATATATGTGTGTATATATATATATATATATATATATATATATATATATATATATGTTATATATATATATATATATGTGTATATATATATATATGTGTATATATATATGTGTATATGTATATATATAAAATCAGTGTGTGTGTGTGTGTGTCAGTCAGTATCCACCTGTCTCTTGCTCACCTTTCACACACACCGTTCCTTCTCTCTCTGTCTCTCTCTCTCTATTTCTGTCTCTATCTCTCTCTGACCTTGCAGCCTCTACACAGGTTTCCAGTCCTCCCCCCCCAACGCCCCTCTGCTCTCTCTTCTCTGTCTGCCCACCTGCCCACCAGCCCCTAATCCTAAACGCTGTCATTTCCACTCCCTGCCACAGCAAGTTCCCCACTGCTAGCTCCATAACTTAGCAATCATCACCATGGCAACAGGGAGGCAAATAGAGGTGTAGTGTGTATGTGTATGTAGTAAGTGCATGTACGTGTGTGTGTGTGCGTGCGTGTGTGTGGACATGCGTGTGCATAGGTATGTGTACGCGTGTGTGGGGGGCAAACACAATTGCACCTTTTACACTACATATGGTGTGAACAACAAGAAAAAAAATACAAAAAAAATAAACTGCAATTCAATTACCGAGATCACACACGCCCTCGTATATATACAACGGGAGAGAAATACAACATTGTGGAAGCACGAGATACCAGACCTCTCACACTGCTTACACATCTACATACCACCCCCCCCCCCCCCCCCCCCCCCCCCCCTACACTTCTTAAACGGCCAGATGTACACAGACCTTCAAAGGTCTCCGCTCGACAGGCACACCGGCTCTCTCAGTGCTGGGGCTTTAGACTTGAGAGGCTTACCGTTGGAAATGGGCTTTTAAGACGACCTGTGGATTCCCATGAAAAGAGATTGAACTAATGTAAAATTGGCTTAGAAAAAAAAATTGGCTTACAGAGCGAGCGAGAGAGAGGAAAAAAGCAGCACACCAAGAGCGCTCACCCAAAAAAAAGGGGGCGACTGCTGCATCAGAGAACTCCACAAAACGAGTCAATTTTCCCAGAGAAAGCTGAGTGACATATTACCAGTTTGTGGTGATGAAGATGAGCAAAAAAAGCACAAAGTTTATGTTTTCGTTTATCAGTTTTCATTAAGGCTTCCCCCCCCCCCTCTTTTCCAAATTTTATTTTTATTTTTCTCCATCTGGGAACTTTGATGTGAATACAGGAGCTACACATTGCTTCGGCCGACGCACAACACAAGTGAGAACAACATTGGGAAAGAGGGGGAGAGGTGAGCGCAGGGTGCAGATTTGTGGCAGCTGATAGATATAAAGAAAGGCGATGTTAGGGGGATGGAAAAGAAGATAACACAATCAGACTGTCCAATAGGTGAGGCTTCAACGTAGGAAGACAACACTGAATACACACAAAGGAGTAGGTGGGACAGAACAATAAAATGGAAGATGTACCGAGTACACATAATGGACCCATGTATGAAAAAAAAGCGAAGATTAAAATCAGAAAAATATGTGGCCTTGTATGGAATTTCATTTGAGAAAAAGGCAGCTAAATGGGCAAAAACATTTTTTTAGGTGTTAATAAGGCAGCCAGCAGTCCCTCATACTATCCACATGAATATATTTTGAACCTGTTTTCATTAACCTTGCAGACCCTTGTGTTAATTGGTGCACAAGGCATACTTGCACTTGCAGGCACTCATGCACACACACACACCCATCCGCTTTCGCGTTGTAAGCCTAATGACTAGAGATTATTTGTGCATGGGCACGTAAAGTGGTTGGCCAGCCGGAGCATAATTCCTGCCTGGTCCTACTTGTTACTGCCAAGCCATATTCTAATCAACCCGTACATTGCAATTGGTAGCTGGCAAGGTAGCCAGGGGTGATGCAGGCATATGCCTGTGCGTATCTGTGTTTATATGTTAATATGAGCACGGACCTAAGTGTGAAATGAGACAGGAATGAAGAGAGACAGATAAGAAAAAAAGAGAAAACATAGAAATAATGATATTTTTAGGTTTCTGAGAAATATTTTCAGGTCAATTCCAAAGCATTGACTTGAGAAGCGGCTGTGCTTCGGGATGAGGTTGGATTGCACTCATCCATTTTGTTTCTGCCGGTGTGGAGAACAATCACAGAATGGAAAGTGAAACTAAAACTCCTTATCTGCAGAGGCCACGCCGACTGGCTTGCTGCCCAAATTTGGAAAGTGAGAGTGCATTAAATATAGTTTTTTTTAATAATCACTGGTATGTCTGTCATCATTCCAACAGCCGATTCAATCTACTACCCCTTCCAAATCACAGAATGATGATTGAGAGGGGTTTGTGTATGCGTGTGTGTGTGCACGTACGTGTGTGCGTGTGTGTTTGCACATGCTGCCTGTGCAGCAAATGAGGCTCTCCACATGCTGAACGCCTGGTGACTATAATGTCTCCCTGAGTGCTTTGCATATTAGTACGCACATCTCTTAAAAACTTTTGTTTCGATGATTGTTGATGTACGCGGCGTGATCCCTCAATATTACTTGTTTCTCTTTTTTTTCCTTTTTAAAGCACTTTATGACTGCATGCATGAATGACCAAATCCGCATAAATATGGATTGTGTGTATTTTAGAGAAAGAGAGAGAACCAGAGAGGGGGAGAGAGAGAGTGAATGAGACAGAGAGGGAGAGAGAGAGTGAATGACGGAGAGAGAGAGAGAGAGACAGAGAGACAGAGAGAGAGAATGAGACAGAGAGAGAGAGAGAGAGAGAGAATGAGACAGAGAGAGAGAGAGTGGGGGGGGGGGCAAGGGTGTTATCAAGAAAAATTAAAATGAGAGAGAGAGAGAGAGAGAGAGAGAGAGAGAGAGAGAGAGAGAGAGAGAGAGCGCTGTCATGCCTGAGAGGGAGCCCAGTCTGTTTAAATTGCCTTCTAGCTTCCAAGCTTCTCATCTGCAAACTGGCTCCACTTTTCTCAACTGCCTCTAACTTTCCTTTTATTTTATTTTTTTCAACGCCCCCCCTGATTTTATTCATTTGATTCGCACATTGCGCTAAATATCCACCTTTTCTTTTCTTTGTATTGCTCTTTTCTGCCTACTCTCTCTCTTTCTTCTTATTTCTGTCTCTCTGACTCTTTCATATCCCCCTCATTTGACTGCTTATCCATTCAAAACAATAGCACCATTAACTACCTGCTGCATTGCACACACACACACACACACACCTTACTCACACTGGCACACACCCACACACACATACATCCAGAACTCAATACTATGGAGACAATACTTTACTTTATGTAATACCTCCTCTTTTCAGATTAGTTTTGTTAAGACTTGTTGCTCGTAAATCCTACTTACCTTTACTATTCAGTGTCTGTGTGTGTGCGCGTCTGTGTCTGCTCGTGTGTGTGTTTGCGCGATTAGTGTGTGCAGTTGTGGTGTATGTACACATGTGCAAGTGTGGTTGGCAGTTGCTTCTGGCATGGCGTGCACACTGTTGTAAGCGCATGTGCACGCGCATCTGTTGATATGCCGGTAATAACCCCATTTGTTTGTCCTTCGGTGTAATGGCCTCTATAAATCACACCCTATTCACCTAGGAGATTTTCCACTGGGCCCTTTCCCCCCCTCTCTTGCTTGTCCGTCTCCTCTGGCCTTGTACCTCCTCCTCCTCCTTGATCTCAGAGCATCATTTTTTCATCAGAGCAATTGAGCGTCAATTGCTCTGATTTGTTAACGTGTTCATGCCCATCCCATCTTGCATTATACATCTGCCACACTTTAGTTTTGTGTTCTTCTTCTCACTGTTGCTTCCTCTTCCTCCTCCTCCTTCTGTACATCTCCTTTTGTTAAACTGTTTCACCGATGCCTATTATTAGCCCAACCCCGTTTTAAAAGACTCTGGTGAAGACCCTGTTGATCAAACCATGTCCTGTGTGAGGGAGAGGACGAGGAATTTTGTTCATCTCATTCATCAAGTACTTCCTTTGTTCTCTCCGTCTTCAGATTAGAAAGATTGTAAAGGTTTGAGTTTGAAATGACCCTCACTTCTCTGTGAAGGTTATGTGTTTTCAGTGCTAAATACCCAAGTTAACTGGCCCTGAACTGAAGTGCCCAAAACAAAACAATTTAGAACGAAATGCTAATGGTCCGGTCAAGATCAGTGCATATGCGTGATTGTGTGTGTGTGTGTGTGTGTGTGTGTCTACATACTATTGGATGGAAGGTATAGAGGAGGAGTGAGTTAATTTCATTCTAGGTTGAAGTAGTCAGTGCAAGGGCATATCTCTGGTGTCAGCTGTGGAGGGGAAGATGTAAGCACAATAATTGCATGAGACGAGATGTGCACAAGGAATTTTAGCCCAAATATTATAAATATTTGGGGTAGGCTTCTAGAGAATCAGATGATCCTGAACCCTGTCATTTACCAACCACCACAGCCTACAAATTACTACCTTTACTTATTTATTGCTTTTTATACAACAGGGCCTCTCAACCTTGGTGTCGCCTGATATCCAGATGAGATTGTGTGAAATTTAAGAACTACTTAAAAAATATAATCTTGAAAAAAATACTTGAAAACAAATGTTTTTATTTTTTGGGGTTAGGATGTGGTTTAACACGTACTACTGTGCAGGGTGGAGTTCACCATTCAGTTTGCGAATCTTGGAGCTCATCTTGTTGGAACCAAGCTCCATCAGGATCTTCTGAAGAGCCGCAAAGGTGAACCTGAACCCCTGGGGATATTCCATGTTAAGAGCATAACAGAGTCCAAAGAGCATTACCACTCCAGCTGCCACAAAAGGCAACTCAGTGAGGACTTCCACACCATCAATGATGATCCCAATCTCTTTGGGCTGTTGTAGAAGGCTTGAGTTCTCTCTGAAGACGAAGACCGCCATGGTGGTACTCTACAGCTCTTGCTCGGCTTGATCTTTCTGGGACATCTGAGGTAAAATATAGGACACAATGTATAAGTGAACAACTGCAGTCAGGCACACACAGATTAATCACCACATCCAATGGCAGAGCTGTGAAGCTTCCCCCAGGATTAGTAAAGTTACATCTCATCATGGAGAGACAGAACAGATCTGGACATACTGTGTATTCTTTTATCAGGTCCTCAACACATTCTCCCAGGTAGATGATAAGAGATTTGAGGACACACTCCCTTCTGACATCAGCATCGGCCTCCTGCAGAGACAGTGAAAAAGAGTTACTATGCAATGTGGAGGATAGGCAAGCTTTTGAATTCCCAGCTCTACCACAAACAGTCGGTGCTTGTACGATGGGATCCATAGCACAAATTAATTCAAAGCAGAGCCATACAGGATCTATGTCAGAGACCACTGGCTGTCTCTCTTACAAGAGGGAAGACTGAATGGCTCTTTGCCTGGTCAGGCCAATCCTGCCTTTTACAGCCCTCTCTCAAGACCTGCCAGTGGTCATTGACGTGTTCTCATCCTGGATGTCTCTGCTTTCAACTAATTTGTGCTGTGGATGAATGTGGATTTGAGCTGGAATCAAGGTATTGTTCCTCCAAATCCCCCAAAATGCAACTGTGTTTGCACCAGAGGAAGGGCACCTGCTGCTAGTGTGTAAAGCACATTTGCAAAGCCCACACATCCTTCTGCTCGACACACACACACACACACTTCCTACCAACAGTTTAAAAAGACACAGCATTTGCCAAATTATGACTATAACCAGGGGTGCACATAACTGGTACGCAAGTACGCATGCGCGCCCATAATCAGCGATGCGTAACGTCACTTGTGCCACTACAGCGCTTTTGCGTAACTCACCATCAGGTCATCAAAATAAAACTACACATGTATCTTGTACTACTTTTGCGTTTCCCCACCTGCAAAAAAAGGCAAACGGAGCCGCAGCGCTGTGTGCTCTGTGCACCGCGCGCACACTGGAGAACTGCGCAAAATCAGCTGATCGCAACGTCCGTTACTGTGAGACATCCGTGCTCATCCGTACTGTGAGACATCCGTTACTCGCTCCGTGGCAGTGACGGACTGGACCCCCGCCGCCACCCCCAAGCCCCCCCCCCCCCAAGCCCCCCCCCCCCCCCCCCCCCGTCAACAACTCCACCCGCGGTGGAATCGCCTTTATCATTATCGAAACGACGCTACGTGTGGAGTGCGTACCGAACACCATCTCCTGGTACTCAAATGAGTAACTCACTAAAAAAGTTATGTGCACCCCTGACTATAACCTAACAAAATAAACATGGAAAAGGATACCTATCCCCATCAGACAAGGATTAAAATGCTAACTGTTGTTAGTGGTTAATTATATACATCATACCTGATCAAGAAACTCCAGGATCGTGGCAGTTTTTGCTTTGGTTGCTCCTCCTTTCTTTCTGATGATCTTCAGTAGCTGCGTGGAGTACTTGTCCAGCTGGGCCATAAATCTCGTCAGCAAGGGAACTGCAGTAACCCGCAGAAACTCGGCATTGATCTGTACATGAGGAAGCAGTGGACAATATTTTTTTTTATTATTGAAGACCAACTTGGCACCAGCATTCATTCCCCATCTCCAAACTATGACTTAGGTAGAATATGTAGTCTCCTTTATTAAATTGTCAAATATCAAAAGTTATAATTATTCATACAAAATAAATACCCCTCAATTATCATTTAGGTCCCACTAGAATGTATGGTCTACAACAATCGTGTAACAATCGTTCCCCATTCGGCTATTGTGGTTATGATTTGTTGTTGTTCATTCTCAAAGATTGTCAATCCGTCAAAATTTCAAAAATTAAAATTTTGCCCCGTGGATGTATTATTTCTGAAAAAATGTTTGTTATAATCCACACATTATTTTACCTTTAAGGCATTAGTATAGAAGAGGTTAAGAAAGGTATACCCAGGGCTTTAGACTAACTTTTTGCACTGGTTGCACTGGTGCGCCTAACTTTTTTTCTTAGGTGCACCAGCACAAAAGTTAGGTGCACCCAAATTTTCAACCGCATCGCATTTAACGCCGCAGTTTTACAGGTTCACTTTTTTTAAATTTTTATCGCTGTCCATATAGGCAATATTGACTTGTAAATGATTAACTAACAATCTGGTCAACATAAAGTTCTTTATTTGAAGCACAATTTTACAAGAAACGTAACAAGAAAAAGTGCTGCTGCTAAAAGTGCGTCACTGAGCTGAAATTTAACCTTAATTCAATTAAATAAAAAGAAAATCTAAATTAAAAGTGCATGTTTTTTAAGGGCTTTTAAACTGAACATCTCTCATGGCAATGTCTCATGGACCATCCTGCATTGCAGCCACATGCACCTCAGATGGCCAAGTCCTGTAGTTTGGCCTTCTTGTTCTTTGACCTTGGCTAAACCAGCTTGCCACACTCTCTCTAGCGTCAAAGTCTTCCAGACTTGGCCCCTCTACACTGATTCTTATCAGATCCTCCACTGTGTCTGAATGAAGGGATGCCCTGGCCCTGATATTGACAGACACAGACAAACCTGCTGTGCTGACTGCCGATTCAAATAATAATAAACACTGACAACAGCGACAGGCTGTCACTGTTTATCCCCGTAAGAAAACGACACTATAATTAATTACCCAACTCAACTGTGCTTGTTCCCTTTGTGTTTGACTGTAATCAATACATTAATTATTGAAAATCCTTTCCCTCCACATCCACATCATCTTGTTTCTTGTGTCTCATGTGTTCACCTGGTCTGTATTTGGAACCGATACCCTAATAACAGACAGCCTACCTACTGTTAATAACATATAACCACACAGTGATATGACAACATTGTTTTTATTGAATCGATTAAAAATTACATCCCATTCTCTCCAACTGTATACTCTAACATGTACCTTAGCCTGTCGGATCATTGTTTACACATTTGTCCAAGTAGCATTCTTCTGTAGCCCTACGAACGCACCTAGCGCTTAGCAGCTATGCTAGCAACTGCTTTCCGCGTTGATCAACATTGACGTCACCGTAGTGCAGCGATGTAGTCGCGTATCCAATATCTCTGTAGTCCTCACACACAAGTTTCAACAACAAATACAAATGAAGGTAGCGTAGAGCAGCACAGCGATGTGTAAGGTAAGTGTGGTGGTGACGCAGATAACGGAACTGAGCTTCAGTATCATCGCAGCCTCGGTGGTCGCATTGGTGTTGGTCCTGAACCCTTTACCTGGACCAGTCACCTGGTTTGCGGGCGAATTATCCGATTGGCTGAGCATGACATCATGACCAAGAGGCCGGACTAGAGCAGAAGTAATTAAAGCTACAGCGCTGTAAATAGATCTAGTTCGCTGCAATCAATGCGATGCCGTGTCGGTGTCGTGGTCAACAACTGCGCTTTTTTTTTTTTTTACCCCCCGAAAAGTGGGGGTGCGTTCGCACCCCCTGCACCGGTGCTTCCGGCGCGCTTTCCCGCCCTTCACTATCTCTGATTAGTTTAGACCACGATATGGGCCTAATGTGTGTTTGTTGTTGAACCACAGGGAGACTTTCAGATTCGCGGAGATTTTTTTTTTCTTCCCTCGAACTGCTGGGCGCACCAGTGCGACCTAAGATCTTTTTCAGTCGCACCATTGAGAAATTAGGTCGCACGTGCGACCAAATTGGTCGCACTCTAGAGCCCTGATACCTCTTCCATCTGAAATAGAGCTGGCCATCTTAACTTATTATGTTGATCCTTCCTTATTATGTCTATTTTATCCTGTGTTTGTCTATTTTAAATGTGTGATTTTAATGTATTCTTGTACAGTGTCCTTGAGTGACCTGAAAGGCGCTTTTTTAAATAAAATGCATTATTATTATTATTATTATTATTATCATTTCGTGACTTGGATTTTAGAGTGTTCACCATGAGCTCAGATGCAAGTTCATGCGACTTGATGAGTTGACCTTCTGTTTTAAAGGAGAAGGGTGGGATGTTGAACTCCTTTGGCCAGGGCTCTGTTCAGTCTCTCAGAGTCTCTCAGAGGAGCTGCTGCTGAGTATGACTGTGTCATCTGAATCAGTGTGTGCTGAGAAGGAGCTTGAGTCTAGGTCACTCAAATCAGATGGGACACTGTCTATGAATTCCAGAATGATATCAGTATCAGGAACAGACGGTATGACCTTGATGGTGGTAAGATCCTTGATCGAGGAGGTTGAGCTCAAGTTAACAAATGTTCCACCAAAGTCCACATCCTTGTATTGCAGCCTGATGCCTCCAGTAAGTTTGCATGCTTCTTTGACCTGTTCAATGAGCTCTTCAACTGTGTCTGACACTAGTGGTAGATCCATCCTCTCTGAGCTGTCGTCACTCAACAAGATGAGGAGTCGTATGGGATTTTCCATATTGACCGATCAAGTTGCGTCTCGGCGTGAGGGTCCAGAAAGCTGCTTCAATACCACCTAAAATAACAAAGGACAGGGAAACACAAAAGACATGGCATCAGCTCCCACTGCAGGTTTCTACAGATGAATAAAAGCATTTTTGCCGAATGGTAGCCTATCTGAGCATGGCTAACGACAAGCAAGTCTATGGGGCATATCACACGGTAGAGATATGCCCCATAGACTAGCTAGTCGTTAGCCACGCTCAGACAATTAACTTTGTCAGTCCACTTAAAGGGGAAATGTAGTATAGACTTGTTTAAATATGCAAGTGTAAAGTATTTCTTAGATGTGAAGATGGACAGACATAAAGCTATCTCTGCAGGAACAATCCCTTCAAATCAATCATGGACCAGATCTGGAGGGAAACCGGTAGTAACTTTGAAATGACTGAGTTTCTCAGAGAGGACACATCTCCTCTTGGCACCACAGACATTGTTCAGAGATTGTTCCTCAATGGTTTTGAGATGGTCTGAGTGAAGGTCTTCTGTTCTTGATGTAAAAGCTCCACTGTCTACTTGCTTAGTTTGAATTTCTGATTTGGAAGCTGTACAAAATCGGCATACATGACCACTTGGAAAAACTCTCAAGAAATCCAGCAATGCTGTGGGCTCCAAGATTGTCGGCTATAACACACTGTACTGTTCCCTTACACATTTCCCTAACTTTGGCAAAAACACACCTTGTTGTTCCAAGGAAATTAAATCACAAGTGAGAGGCTCGAGTACTGCTTCATAGCCATACACCTTCAAATCATTACTTCTGACTAAAAGAGCCAAGTGTATCGATGACAGTGAAGTTTGACAACCAGGGGACAGATTACCTAAAGTCCAATAGAGTGCACAGATTTTATGTTTTCGTTGTGATGTCCCAATGGGATTACATATTTTATCAATATAAAGGTTAAGTGAAATTGCACAGTCTTTAGACAGAAGTGTGTTGTTTCTGAAAAATTCACCATCAAAGGGACAACTGTAAACTGCTTTATCACTCTCGGGTGACTGATATTTCCCTTTCAAATTGGCAGTCTTTATCAAGATAGAATCTGAATTTAGAATCTGCTGCAATATTTTCAGCACGGATACATACTGTAATGATTTTTTGTTCCTTTTATCAAGAATATATTCCACTGGTGACACTACACCAAATTTTCTTATATAATATGATTTGCGTTTCCAAGAAGTAGACAATGGGCCTTGTTTCACTATTGCTTTTTGAATTGGATGTGAAGAACAAAGAACAGTGGCTAGCTCTTCAACAACAGATGCTTCCACATGACAGTCGTTATCTCCCAAAACCTGATTAATTGTTTTTAGACTAAGTGACACAGAGACTCTTCAGTGGTTGGCTCATCCAGCTGTACTTCTTGATTCAGGTCAGAGTTCAATGAGTCAGAAGGATTGAAACTGAGTGATGATGTGACAATTATTCCCCTTTTAAAGTCATTAACGGTGCATGACTGATGTTTTCTCTATTTATGGGTCCGGAAACTGCTGTATATGTTTGTTTTGTATGAACAACCATCAAACATACAAGATACTATATTTTCAAATGTTGATTGAAAAAAATTAGGGATGTCCGATATTGGCTTTTTTACCGATAACCGATATTGTTCAACTCTTAATTTCCGATACCGATATCAACCGATACCGATACCGATATATGCGGCCGTGTTTTACACCAAAACTAATTTCAGGTAACATCATACAATATTTAGAGTTTATAGAAAATATGACGACTACTTCAATTTAATTTATGGAAAAAAGTGCCATATTTATTTATTAATATTTTGTTTCCAAGAAACAGCTTAGATCATAGTACATTTCCTGAGATAGTCAACAATGCCCGTTACAACTAGAGCAAATTTCTACTTCTTCACAAAGGTACACAGTGTGTACTACACACTGTACCTGTGAAGTAAAGTGCAAACTGCAAACAAGTAAACAAACACAAATAAATCAACCTGCCCTGCTCTAGATGAGTTCTACATCTAACTGGCCATAATTTGGCTAATACAACCATTAGTAACAAGTAGCAACCTGGGCTCAATCTGCCTTGCTCTTTCTTCAAGCAAACAAATGTGCAATATGCAAATGAAAACAAAAATGCCACAAAAAATAAACAGCTTCAGTCCAGACCAGTAAAGTGCAACAAATTAAAGTCAAAGAAAGACTGATGCTGACTCGGCTACAGTATATGACTGGCCTATTACTTGGCCTTTACTTGTCCTTGTGAGTAAGAGGTAGATTTTTTTGGATGAAGATCAGCATCTCAGCCTTATCACAATGTATGCGATTCCGCTTCTCGTCGATGACATGGGCAACAGCGTCAACTAGCGTCCCACTACACGGCCGCACATGCCCAGGCTTGTTATTGAGACGGCGCGGCACGTTTGATGATGTCATCAAATCACGTCCTCACTTGAAACATAACAGGTGTCTGAAATTATTTCAAACAAGGTGTTTATTTATTTCACACTGTCTTTGTACTAACAGAAAAAGGTCGCTTGCATTCGACTCAGGACAATTAGAGCTTTCCAACAAGGTATAACATGCCATAGGCCACTTCAGTCATTTTGAGCTTTTTTAAAAACCGATACCGATATTTTCCGATATTGATTTTTTATGCCAATATCGGCCGATAATATCGGTGGGCTGATAATATCGGACATCCCTAAAAAAAATCATACTCCGTGGAAAGCTGATTGTTGTCACAAATGTAGCACTTGAATGAAGAGACCTTTTGTGTGGACTCCTGAGAAGGATGATTCCTAGTAAGATGTTTTTGTAGACCATTCCATGTCTTGGACAAACAGGGGCAATTTGCATGGATGCATGGGTAAGGACGGCGCCTACCGTGAAACCGATGGTCAATGTGGTAATGTTTTAGTAGCTCAGATCATTCTGAAAATGACAGGCTGCAGTCTTTGCATTTCCACATCCGATACCTGAGAAAACAAAGGAAGTCATAGTAAATCCCCTTACAGGTGATACACTGATCTGTGTTGGTTCAATCAACAGAACTAAAAAAATAAAGTAGTCCATCTGCTGCTATGAAAATGTATAAATGAGGGAGGGTCTAATATTCAAGGGTGATTTGTGAAATGGTTAAAAAAGGCAATGTGCAGTGTAGATGCAAGATGTTACCTGTTCAGGTTTGATGAAGATATAGGCTACAGCCAGGGAACTGAAGAGAGCGACCTTGTGGTTCTGAAAGCATACAAAATAAAACAAACAATTACTACTCTCTGAAGACCACATAATACAACACCAAGAAATAAACGTTTATGGGTGGAGAGCAAGAGAGTTGGCGTTTTCTCTCCACCCAATGACAGAGCTCAGGTGAAGCTACGTGCAGCAGAGTAGGTGGGCTGCTAGCCCCACTAGCTGCCCCGGATGGTAGCGAGTGCTGGCACATCTCTCTCTGTTTCTCTCTCAGTAGCAGCACCGCAAAGAAACAGAAATACAGTCCGAGCGAAGCTCCGGAGCCGCAGACCGATACCCGGCCGTCACCGACAAATAAAGCCTCGACTGGTAACAAGTATGAGGGCCGTTGTGGTGAGCTAGCTCGATGCTAACCTTGGCTAGCGGTAGCGGTTAGCATCCGTTGCTAACACCCACTTCCCAGCTCACCACAACGGCCCTCCTGCTCGTTAAAACATAACACTGAAGGCTCCCGTTGCCGGTGACGGCCGGGTATCGGCGCTATCCAGCGCTTCACTTGAACAAAACTCCAGACTGTGCCTTCAAGCAATATTTGTTTAGCCCTGGATGTAGCCCGGTTGGACTGGTGAGGCTAGCTTACATTAGCGATTCATTGTCATAACGTTACCGATGAATGCGATAACCACCTCAAACGTCAGCTAGCTAATATTAGCTAGCTAACTAGCCAGCTAGTGCCAGCTACGTTCCAGGCAACCCATAACTCGAGTAGGAAGTTACAAGTTTGACTGCAGTTCCAGTGCACTTTCACGGGTAACAGGTCGGAAAAACACGAGTTATGGGTTTCCTGGAATGCTACAAAGTCATTAGTCGTGACTTGAAGTCGTAACTTACGGGTTGAAGAGCCTGCCTGGAACGCAGCACAGCCAGCTACCAGTAGCAATTTTGACAACACAAAATACTAAAACATTGATTATCTGCAACTGCTTTGCTACTTACGTTTATTTTTGGACGAAATCCACCCAGGATGTAAACGACCAAAAGAGAGCTCTCACGTTCTGGAACTGGGACTTGAACTTGAACATGTGTTCCGACTGTGCAGTGTGCAATGTGCATGCGCAATTCACATTCAACTCAAACTAAAAATATTACCTGCAGGTCATGAAAAAAATGTAGATTTTGAGAGAAATCAAAAACGTTGTTTTGGGTCCTTTGGACGTATATTTAGTTCAGTTTAAATCAAACTTGGTGTCTCAAAATGCAAAAAGAATGAGTTACACAATCAAATCAGTAATTGTATCCTGTTTTCAATGACAGTTATTAGTTTGAATGAACAACTGCATGTTACACTTTTTTCAGTGTAGGGTTTCCTTTTAGGGTTAGGTTTTGGGGTTTGTTTTTTTAGTTTTAGGGTTTGGTTTTAGGGTTAGGGTTTCCTGTTATGATTAGGTTTTAGGGTTTGGTTTATGGTTCTCGGGTTTGGTATTAGGGTTAGGGTTTGCTATTGCTATCAGGAAGACTACCAAGACTGGCGTGTTCAGCGTCCTCATAAACCATCAGAGACATCAGTTCTGAGTCTTTCCGACCTTCAGAAAAAAAGTACCACCATTCACCCTAATGTTAAAGGGTGTCATATTAGGGTTAGGGTTTCATATTATGGTTAGTGTTATTGCTAATAACCAAGATGAGCAATTATTGAATAACTTTTGTTTAGTCAGGACCACTTTTGTCAAAATATCTTTTATTCTAAAGCAGAATATTACATTTGGCGGTATGGCTCTGTTCTGGGACCTCCCTGTCCTTCCATGTGCCTACGTGGAAAACCTTAAGGCAGGGAGAGCACACCTCCCTGCCCTTCCATGTGCATACATGGAAAAGTTTAAGACAAGGAGTGCGGCAGCAGAGACCCCCCAGGGTACAGAACAGAGCAAGCATCAATGACAATCAGAAAATGACATTGATTAATTAGATACAACATAAAAGGAGGAGCTGGGGTGGAGGTGGGTTGCAAAAAGCTAGCAGAGGAAGCAGTGAAGATAGGCAGGCTGAAGCAGCTTAAATAAGGCGCCAAGAATGATATTTGCCAATGGGTGCTTGAGGGGGAGTCAGCTGAGCTGTCAGCTGACTGTGTACTGTATGGTATCCAATAGGAAGCTTAGGGGAATCAGCTGATGTATGTTTATAAATAATAATACATTATTTTTGAAGCTCTTTCTGAATACTCAAGACATTACATTAAATCATAAAAGCAGCAAAAACAACTATGACTATGATTATGACTAGCTGTGATCATATGATCTGTAACTGAGGGCTGAGCCTGACTTCGTGGCCTGCCTGAACTAACGCTATGCTCAATTTCTGATGGTCGTAGAGACATTTTAGTTGGCTCTGTCCCAACTAATTTGGGAACGGCCGTTCCAACGGAACCAAACACGACGTTTCTACCTCAACCGGAAGTACCAGAAATAACTTCCGTACCCTGCACACGGCTGTGTCTCTGAAACGAAACGTCGCATTGATTCAGGACCTAGACTGGTGTCTTCAGTGTCCCCAAAAACCACCAGACGGCGATTGGTTCTGAGTCTGTCTGACCTTTTAGAAAAAAAGTTATTGATTGGGCGTTGTGATTCAGAAATGTAAATTACTCAATCATTGTTATTGCTATGGTTCCCTCCTGCCCTGACTTTTCCTAAATACCTATTCTGCAGTTATTATTATTCTTCAGTGAAACTAATCACACTTTCTATACTATAAAAACTATAAAAGTTGTGTCCGAAAAAAAAAGCGGCTAATTTGAACAAAATACTAGTTTTAAATTGTATTATTTGTATAAGTTGGTGTTGATGTGTATTGACTGTTGAACTGAAAGACGCACTGCACAAGAGAGAGATCGAGAGACAAATATAACTTAATGGCTGAGGGGACTTATTGTTCTTCTTTTGTTAGACAAAATGTTATAATTTAATAGTATGCACCATCATTTGAGATTGAGAACCAATAGCATGGTTGTTGGTGTTGTTTCATGAAAAAACACTTACCAGGAGCATCGCCGAATTTATGCATTTGAATGAGAGAATAGAATAGCGTAAATTGCCCATCAGCGCAGACAAAAAGGATACTGACTCTCTTGGGCGTCGGACTTGGCGGTTATAGGACCTCTAAAGTGTCTGGTGGTGCTAGTAAAAAAGTTATTTTCATATTAGGGTTTAGGGTTAGGGTTGGGGTTTCCAATTAGGGTTAGGGTTTCCAATTAGGATTAGGGTTAGGGTTTCATATTAGGGTTAGAGTTTCCAATTAGGATTAGGGTTTCAAATTAGAGTTAGGGTTTCCAATTAGGGTTAGGGTTTCATATTAGGGTTAGATTTAGGTTAAAACTGATTCCGGTAGGGTTCAGGGTTAGGAGTAATAACCAAGATGAGCTCCTTGTGGATGAGCCCTTCTTGAATAACTTTTGTTGTGATGGTCATAGACTTTTTAGTTGGCTCTGTCCCCACTCATTTGAGTTACAGTCCCTTGCTTCAGAAAAGCCCTTAACCCTTGCTCTCCCTTGCTTCCCTACCAAAAACTATGCCTATGAGTCAGTATTTGAATTGGGATGGTACCCAGTACAGTACAGAATACCGGCACTTCTGATTTTTTTCCACCATGTGTACCGTTACTTATAAGTGTGTACTGCCTACTAGTAAATCTAAGTACAAAAGATCATTTCATTTTGTGGATACTTATAATTATATGTCTGTGTGTTTTAGCAGACTTCTGCAGGAGCCGAGAGCTGCCATGGTGCAACAAGATCTCATCTGAAACACTCGATCTGTGGTTCTTAAAAAAAAACTAGTGACATTCCAGCGTATTATATCATATCATTTGACGTAGCTTACCCAGACATAATCTCTATCCCCGCTCTGACTCTCTCTAAGTATTTTTCGCTAACACTAAGGTATTTGGAAGCATGGCTTAGAACACCAAAAGAAAGCGGTCGTCTGCAGTCGAAACCGATTCTGATAACATTACTACTGACACTCAGGTAAATTAAAAATTCACTGGCATGTGTGTGTGTAATTTGCAGATATGCTATGCTGATCAGAAATGGCTGTCTAGGACAAGGAGCAAGCTGAGAAAGCACCATTAATAATTGAAAAACTACATTTGAAGTACTTTTATTAATTAGAAATGTTTGTGTTGTATTTTGTATTGGGAAACATGTCTTGAAATAATCAACTAGTAGTATAACCATACTGTTTGGTCATCTGTCTAAGAACACTAGACTAAAACATCCCTTACACATGAAAGCCATCTTTTAGATTCAAATTCACAAGAGCTGACATGCTCTTTTAGCCCTGTTTCCTTTATCTATCCCGCTCTGTTTTTAGTGTCCATAGATGGAGAGAGAGAAAGAAAGATGGATAGCTAGCTGATGAGCTCTCGAGCCATGCTGACTGTTCATTGTATCCTTCACGGTCATTGGGAATGGCCGCTCTCTAGAAATATCTCCATGGCGAGAAATGGCCTTCTGTAATCCATCTGTTTGGCCTGCACCTGACTCTCCCCGCTCCAAAAACGCAATCAACCGACCAAACCAACATTTGGACCAATCGCAGACAGAGGGAGGGGATGCCTCTCTATAGCATGGTGTGAAGAGGCTCTTGTGGGTGCGATTCAAAACAGTTCAACAATATTAAACCCCGTAAAGTGGCACCTACATCCAAGAGGTCACCAAGAGGACATCCCTTAGCTGTGGTGTGCTTTTAGCTTCTCAGCCACCACAGGTCAGAGGGGCTGTCCATCGTGAATGGTTGTTTTGGGCGGCGGGGACTGAGGAGAATAAAAAGGGTTTTCTACAGGGGTACATTGGATACATTACATGCAGATGGATACGCAACTCCAAAAACACACACACACACACATGTATGCATATGTGACAAGTTAAAATATGTTACACTCATAGACTGTTATGAGTAAAAAAAACGTTCATGGTCTGTAAGGATGTTAAAATTTGCAATGAGGTTAAAGATAATATGTTAAGGAGAAACAGTTCATAGGGATTGACTAAAACCATAAAGTTGGGTAAAACAGTTAAAATCTTTCATGTTTAAAAATGGTTAGTGGAGTGTAGTAGTGTGTGTGTGTGTGTGTGTGTGTGTGTGTGTGTGTGTGTGTGTGTGTGTGTGTGTGTGTGTGTGTGTGTGTGTGTGTGTGTGTGTGTGTGTGTGATCGAAGTCCCCAATCTGTAACAGAGAATAACCCGTAGCCGTGCCAAGTGCAGCCGCCATTTTGTGTCAACAATGTTTGTAATATATTTTGCACTGTTATTTGTATAATGTGTTTCATGCACTTTAGTGAGTTTTGGTGAATTTCGTGTGAGTTTACTGAGAAAATGAGAAGTATGTGAAGAATTAGTTAACTACTGTGTACTGCTGTTGTAACTTCAATATGGTTTGTACTCAAAACTACACATTTCCTGCAGATCTGTTAGTTTGTAAATTGTTATTTTTGTAAATGAAAATCATTAATTCCATAACCATTGGGCTAAAGTTCTCACTGAGGAAACCAATCATCGTATCATCATAATCGCTCTCATGATTTTTTTCTCCCGATCTTCAGGGGCATGACACATACACATGCACGCACACACACACACACACACACACACACACACACACACACACACACACACACACACACACACACACACACACACACACACAACCACGCATACACATGCACGCACACACACACACACACACACACACACACAACCATGCATACACATGCACACACACACATAAATGCATGCACACATACACACACTCCTTGTCCACGCAGTGATAGTAAAATGCTTTTATGAATAGTAAAGAGAAACCTTGTCTATAGATGTGGCGATTCACTGAACAGTCCTTTACAAAATGGATCCTTATACCTCTCAGCCCATGTCAGCCCATACAGAGTACTTCAAAGTCCACACATTTGTTTGCACTCTTTTCTCTTCTCTTTCCACCCCAGCCTCTCCAATAGCTATGTGATGCAACTGCTTACTATCACTAAATTTTTGAGGCAACCATAAGGGAAATCCATCCATTCTGAACTTCTTAGATCTCTATGCCACAATCATATTGCACATTTAAGGTTCGAGTGCAGATGCCAAGCATTTAGGCTTGGCCTCAATCAACTGCTACTTTCCATCGAACTAGACTCCACAAATTGTGTGTCTTTGTAGTACACAAACCACAAAAATACACACACATACGCATAATCACGTTTATGTTTTTTCCCACACATATAAGCCCCTTGTAAACTTCAAAGGTCTACCTCTTCAGGCATGCATCACTTATAGTTGCTGCATGGGATAGTTTTTTTCCCCCCTTTCTTTTAAATAGCATTCCTCCAAAATGATCACATTAGTGTTGGTGTGTGTGGGAGCGCGTGAAGTAGAATTTCCATTTAGTTCAAACGCAAACAAATGGACATGAAATGCATTTGTTATTTGCATACACAAATGTCTATGTATTTCCGCAAGTGCATTGCCGTTTGCCTTCCAAAAGCCCACGGTCAGAATGGAGTGCCTCATTTGGGAGCTCATTTACAGAGCGGAAGTCACAGCCTGGACAGGTCAGAGCTCTGTGGGGAGAAGGAGACCATGACAAGGAGCACTCCTCATTCCAGGAGGAGAGCAAGGAATGCAATAGGTGCCAAGTGGGAAGACTGCAAAAATAATAGCAATGCAAACTAAGACAAAAAAAGCTCACCTCCACCAAAAAAAGAATGCCAGGAATGTATAGATAAGATGTTGTTTTGATACAACCTTCACCTTTTCCCTGGATTGATTGAGTGGATTTTAGCCGGAATCGGCACACTTTACTAGATGTATGGATGGCGGTACTCCCTAGCCGGGCCTCTTCAATTTTGCCCAGTGCCAAGCAGAATGATGAGAAAAGTCGATATGAAACGATGTTCAACATGACATCCAAATTACATGCTGTACGGTGTACATATTTGCACCTGGTACAGCAGATAGTATCCATGGAAACCAAACGCTGAACCCTGGGAGGGGTTCACCCACAAACACCTATTGGACAAGTCAGACAGCATCAAGTCACAAGAGGCAATCAGGAAAACATTCCTCTTTAAGGAGGGGCTTAAACACCAGAGAAAGAAAACTTTATGCACACACACATTTTTCTTTAGTGTTCACTCTCGAGACTGACCTCAAGTTCACTTTTACACTATTATGTTGTATTATAAGAATTCAACTCAGTTATCTTTAGAAATGTTCCTCCATATGCTAGAGTTCTTCACGACAACAGCTACAAATCATATCTAGCTGATGTAGCTCTGTTTTCAAGTTTGTCTTTCCCCGCCCTAGGGGCCCAAATTGGAAATGATCAGATTCCACATGTTTTTTTCTGTTTATACAACTCTGACCCATGTCAGCAAATCAGCTTCCAGCCATTGTATGTGTCATCGACATGGCACCTTATGGCTGTGAATAGTTATAGTATTAGTATTATTAGCATCATACTAAAATATGTATGAGATAAGATTATTTTTCTGCACAGCACCCTTGAAGGCAATTTTTTTTAAAGTATGTTAAAATGAAGATCATTAATTTGAATGACCCCATCTCAGGTGACTGTACCTGATTAACGCATGTACAACACAGATGAAAATATCTGCTTTGAGATGTTTAAACCAAGCGATGAAAGAGACACCTAGATACTGAATTACTTATTATTTTCCTAGCTTAACGGGATCGATTGTTAATGTTGCTAATTGTTAATTGACTAATTTCCAATTTCTAATTCTCTTGTTAGTAGAATATGTATAATAAGTCGATAATACCATTTTAAAAGTCATAACTAAATTTATTAATTGCTTTCATACATGTTAGTTGTTCACATGGTGCTTTGCAAGAAGTTTCACAGCCAACCATAATATTGTATTGAGGTTATTATTAGAAAACAGATTTTTTGGGATTTGAAAAACACAAACGAGACCATCTGTCGTTATTAAAAAAATAAAAATCCTCGGGTAAACAACGTTTTTTTTTTCACTCCAACAATATGCTTTGACATATAGCCTACATATTAATAAATAACGGTACATGGGAAAAAATAATTAGTAATAACTATGGGTTTTGTCATGTATCCCTGGGATATAATGCCCGACTTTGTTTGTGTAATCATATTTTTATCTGATTTCTTTTAACGCAGAAATGTCAAAAGAGGTTTTGTCAGAGACTTCTTAAGTCTTGTTTCTCAGGGTCTCAAAGCATCAATGTTGCTTTGTGGAAGATCACTAAGGCCTCAGGGATTTCATGTGTTAACATTTGAGGCACCGCAACAGAATAACAAGGCTGGCAATACAACATTGTGAAGCATTAAAAACATGTTTCTGAAGTATACACTGCAAATAGCAGCCATCTTAAAAAGCAGTTATTTCAATACATTTGGAACTGTTTCAGAGCAATTATCAGTGGCCTTGTTTCCATTAATTGTCAAGCAAATTTTAAGCAAACTTTTGAAATGAACTTGCGATGTAAGCGTGTTTCCATCAACTGGTTTGGAGCCAATAAGCTAGGCTACGCAAAGCGTAATTTTCATCAGAAGGTGGGGGTATAGGCTACGTTACCCACGGCTGTAATAAACAATAAAATAAGTAAATTGTGGCGTTCTGTTGCTGTTTTCCATCGAAAATAACCGAGGAATATTTTGGTCTCCTCACATGTAGTTTTTGTTTTCACGCGTTATGGGAATATCCGGGAAGACGCCGAAAGCGGAAACGGCTAAACAGTCATGTGAATTACATTTTTGTTACATCAAAACTTATTCGGCAAAGGTGTTTCCATCTTCCATTTAGTGCACTTACTCCTTTGAAAAAGGGAAAAACTACCTCAAGTGAGCATAAAAACTTTTTATTAGGTAATTAATTAAGATAATTAGAGTGTTTGTTTAATTTGTTGTGTAAAACATGGTTATTAATTACAATTCAGGGAGAAAATGGCCAAATGTATCCAGAAGATCAGTAATGCAGAAGCAAAACTGCCTCTGAGTATTTTAAATATGGTAGGCTCTGCAGTAATGCAGAAGCAAAACTGCCTCTGAGTATTTTAAATATGGTAGGCTAATATTTAAAATATGGTAGGCTAATATTGTTTTTTTGACTGCGTTAGAAAGATATTGGATATTTAACAGATATTCACGATCCGTAATAAAGCGATCTAAAGCGGGGAGCGAAAGGGAAAATCAGCAGCGTCATAATGTCCGGGTGGGTCTAGCTGTGTTAACTGATGGGCTGCCAAAATAACAGCGCTAAACCGGGTAAAACATAAAGGCTATCCCCGGTCAAGCCCCAGCGTGTCCAGCGGGCTACCTGACGTGCTTCAGAGCAGAGGCTTCCATCTGAGTCGGGAAATTGGGCATTATTGGGCTATTTATCATCACCATTAGAATCTGAGCTAATTTTTTCTTTCAAGTCTCCAGAGAGATTCGAGTCTCAAGTAAGTCAAGTCTTATAGCAGAAGAGTCGAAGTGAGGACTTGAGTCTCAAGTCCTAAGCTTTGCTGTCTCCACGAACATCAGTGTGTTCCCAGACAGTGTGAGTGAATAAGTGAATAGACTAGCATGTACTTTGTTTAGACCAGTGCTTCTCAAAGTAGGGTCCATGGCATATGGCTAAGGGGGCCGCAAAATAATTAATAAAACTCCTACATAATTTATCAAAAGTAAAAAATGTAAAATTAAGCAAGTGTACCTTTGAGATAATTACTCAGGGCGTAATTTTTTTTCAAGGGGGACATAACTTTCAAACTAAGTTCATTAGAGGGGAGCACAGGATTGCCAATGCATGTTATTAATACATTCTGGCAAGTAACAAAAGGACAACATCATTTTTCTGTATACTTGTCAAATCGGTTAGATTCAGGTTCCAAACTATATTAATGGTAGGGGGGGTCCTTGTAAATATCCATTCTAAGGGGTCCCTGGCTTGAATAAGATGGAGAACCCCTGGTTCAGACCCCTGGACTCGATCCCAGCTCACGGGCCGAATTTTCCACCACATTCAAGGAAAAAGAAAAACCCAGATGTAGTGTGCAGTTCAGAGTCGGGTCAGACGCAGCTCTCTCACTGTCTGCCTAATAGCGGACTATGTTCCACTGCTTCCTGCTGTTTCCCCCGCACGCCAAACAAACACCAGCAGCGCCATCAACATAAAGCACACACTACATAACAACCATCAAATATTTATACCAGTATTACTGTACAGAGGCGGCCCTAATTCTAACGGGGACCATACGTCTTCATATGAAACATTTGGCCCCTCGCTTCGCCTTTGCGCTCGCCGCGGCATGCTACAATAGCAAGGGCTCGCGCGGCAATATGCTTCTTATTGTCCATATGTGGTTTGACTTGTCATAAATTCCCCGCCGAGAGTAGGCCTATACAAGGCAGCGCGGCAGCGGCACATTATGAGGATATTACGGTGGCGGGATAAAAACCGGCCGTGGCGTCCGGGAGCGATGTAGCGAGCCTGCAGAAGAGAGGGGAGTTTATGAATCCTGGCCGTAATGATAGCACATTATTCAGCGGTCCCCAAGGCGAGATGCGGTGCTCTCTTTAACTCGCATAGTGTAAGCTCTCACTCACTTTCTATTGCTACCCGTCCCTTTGTACCATCCTGGCCTGCTAACGCACTTTACGATGTCTCTCTCTCTCTCTCCCTCTCCCTATATATATATATAGAGAGAGAGAGAGAGAGAGAGAGAGAGAGAGAGAGAGAGAGATTCTCTTGTGTTCACAGTACAAGCTGACCTGATTTGGTGGTCAACAGCGTCCATTAGCCTCTGTGTCTTCAAATAACTTCACAAGCGCACCATATTTGATTGGTGTAATTTGTGGGAAATGCAATGCACATAAAGATTGAGTTCAAAATTGAATTTAATCAGCACAGCCTCTCTCTCTCTCTCTCTCTCTCTCTCTCTCTCTCTCTCTCTATATATATATATATATATATATGCACATATATATATATATATATATATATATATATATGCACATATATATATATATATATATATATATATATATATATGCACACATATATATATATATATATATATATATATATATATATATATATATATATGCACATATATATATATATGCACATATATATATATATATATATATATATATATATATATATATATATATGCACATATATATATATATATATATATATATATGCACATATATATATATATATATATATATATATATATATATATATATATATATGCACACGGAGGAAGAGAGCGAGCAAGAGAGCTTTGCTGCAGAGCTGCCAGTGAATGCATCAGGTGGGAGAGTAAAACCTCTGGGTTTAGGGTTTTAATCCAATCTTATGGCGGGCTGAGCTTGATGGAAGGCCACTTCTTCTTTGAATGTGCGTCATTTGGATGCATTAACATGCTCAGAGGGATGCTGGCTGAAGCCTTAGAGACACCTCTAGATTCAGAGTCTTAAACACAGTATGTGTGTGCTTATACAATGTGTGTGTGTGTGTGTTCTTACTTACTTCTGCGCATACATGTGTGTGCTTCACTTGAATACTGCATCCATCACTGTTTTGTAATAAATAATGGATGTTGTTAGCAAGCCCATGTAGCTCATGGAGATCAGTGATGAAAGTGCATAAAATGTGTCTCCAAAAATGCTCCAATAACCATTTTCAGTAACTAAACTAATTAACTAATCTCTGGTACTACAGCAAAGCATCTTCATGTTAAGTCTCTTGTACATTAACTCCTGATCCATAGATACAAACCTGTTGACACATATAGTAAAAAAAAAAAAAAAAGGAAGAAAACAATGTATTGAAACTGACGAGCAATAGAAAGCTGGGAAAAAAATAAATAAATGAAAAAAGCAACAAAATAAAACCTTTCCAGGACTAGCTTCCATGAAATCAATGGCGGCCACTTTCCTTCCCTCTAGATGCGCTCACTTCAAAGTGATGTGTGTCCCGTCCCGGCGCTGCTGGTAAAGACCTGCCCCCGTTTCCTTCTGGCAGCAGCGTTGGTATCCTGGTGCCTCTCGGTTACTTGACAGAGATTCCTGGCTTTGATTACACCACCTCCTTCAGTTTTAAGGGACCATTAATGGCATATAAAAATAACTGACCTTAAAACCGTGATCGATGCGCTGCATCATGTAACCACTCATGCTTGTGTCCCTTGGAGCCCGGGGGGGGGGGGGGGGGGGGGGGGGGGAAGAGAGAGAGAGAGGGAGAGGGAGAGAGAGAGAGATTGGCATGGTGAAAGAGACATTGGCAGGGGAGGGAGTGGGAGAGAGAGAGATGGAGAGACATTGGTAGACAGACAGGGAGAGAGAGTGGAGAGAAGATGCTGCTTAAACTAAATCATTTTTACATTAGGGTTTAAACCAAATCCCACCAAACTGCAAGTGGGGCTGTTACTGCGGGACATGAAAGCAACGCTCCAGTTATTGTATTGTATTGCACATCCATATCAATGGCACCTGGATTTGGCCGTTGCCGCTGCTTAGTAATAGTATTTCTTAAAGGGTCACAAGTTGAACACAGCGGTGCTTCTGTAATTGGTCTCTCGCGTGTCGCTCCTTCTCGAATGTTGGGAATGCCTTGGGGCTCAGGGATCGTGTGTGCGCGCGTCTGAATGTGACACGACTCGAGTACAAAGTGACAGTAAAACAATAGGCAAATCCATGGTTTTGCAGCGCATTTCCATCCCCGGTGTTGTTGTGGTTGAACACCGCCATTTCAAGTCTCGTTCATGAATTATTAAAACGGCACTCGTGTGTTTACCCACAGCAACGCTAGAGGGACACATCTTGAAGTACAGCCAATTCAGGAGGTGTGATGACATTCATCTGTGTTGTGTGCCAAGCAACAAAGACTCTCATACACCCAATCTTAATCATTTTATGATGACTATAATACACATGAAAATGCGTTTAAAAAAAGTGTCACTCTTAACCCTCTTGGTCTTTTAACATACTTTCCTTCACCAACCTTGGTTTTTGTTATGGTGGATGCATTTTTAAGGACTGCTGGGTGGAAGGGTTGGCAGTGCAAGCAACACATAGTTAGAAACAACATTGACTCATGCTAATGCTTAAACATCACCTAGCCGGAGTAGTGCAGACAATTGATTTGAAATTGGAGCTTTCTCTTAAGTCTTCCTCTTTGCGCGTAGACACTATCGCGCCCGGCAGGCAATGTGCGGGTGTGGTTGCTCATTCGTTCCTAATGTCATTATCAAGACGAGTAATAACTTAAGACTAAGTGAACGCATCATTCTCCTCTCCTCTGACAGGGGTGGCCACCCAGCCAACTATACCCGTTTTAAAAGAAGACAGCAAAAGTGAGAATTTAATAGGAATTTTGAAAAGCAGACAGCAAGCAATTCTGAACGGCCACCTCCATATTTATATGATACAGTTGACACTTGAGTGTCCGACAAAAGCTTGGCTCAGTTTTCTTTTTTTTTTTTTTTTTTTACAAAACATGCCCATCATCAATGATTGCAGGTCACAGCCCTACCCTATTAAGTCATGTTTCAGTGACCAATGTTTTTTTTTTCTTTCTTTTTTGGCGACGGTCGCGCATTGCGGTTGAAGCCGTGATCTCTTGTAGAGCGGCAGCACATCCAGTCTGGTGGTCATAGTGCCAGCAGCAATTAAGGCTCTATAAATGGTATATCATGTCATTTAATAGGGTGAAGTACAGCAGCTAGGCTCTCTTGTGATTGACACTGTACGTTTTGCTCCAGGCTACTGGCCCGTTGCACAGGTCCTTTGGTGGTGCATCACAACTTTGCACGCCTCCCACGCAGTAATCCAGAAAAAAAAGTTTGCAAAGGTCAGCAGAAAAACTTTTGCGGAGTAACTGTAACTGGCGAGGTTGGATTTTATATATAAGTGTCCTTTTGAGGACACAGGGCTCTGAGTCAGGATTCGCAGGGTCGTTTTACTGTATGGGTTTATGGTCGGTTTGAGCGGACACATTTCAATGTATCAGTGAAATGACACACATCGGAGACAATTTGAGCTTAAGAACTGATACTGTCGAAAATGAAACATTTTGCTTTCATTGACCAGAGTTTCACTCGTGCGGGCCAAGATATGCGTGCATTGGAAACTTGACTCACTCCGGATGGGCGTTTGGTCGAGGTCAACGAGCACGCTGATCAATTATAAATTATTCTCATTTTGGATTCCCATCATTTCAGCTGCTGCCTGGGGGTCAAACACATTTCAATCAGTAGAGACTAGTATTGAAAATGAACACACAACATTGATTGACAACACATTTGGCGATTAGACACCATCAAATTATAATTCATGGGGACAATGGATCCCATGAAGTCTGCCGGGAGATGAATTCCCCCCTGATGCTGTCTAAGCTGGTGGTGCTGGTGACTATAGATGGACCTCGGCCCTGGAGGATGCTATCTTTTTCTCCGTAGACAGGTGGAGCCTCGTCCCAGGGGTGAAGGGGAAGGAGGAGGGCTGCAATGAGTCACAATGAAAACAACAGAGACAGGACTGAACAAGAGCTGTGTGTGTGTATATATATATATATATATATATATATATATATATATATATATATATATATATATATATATATATATATTAGAGATGGGCATAGATTAAAATATTTAATCTAGATTAATCTAATGGTAATCTTGAAATTAATCTAGGTTAATCTAGATTAAAGTGGCTCCTTTGAATGATGTCGAAGGTGTCCGTAATATGTGTTTGCTACCTAAATAATGACTTATATTACCTAAATAATGACTAAAAGTGGGTCTGCGCGGTTGTTGGGGGGGGGGGGGTGCTACTACTGGAGCTTTTTGTTGACGGAGGGTGCTACCGTAGCCTTTAGTTGCCCGATTGGGGGGGGGGGGGGGTGCTACCGGAGGATTTCGGTTCGCGATAATATCGGCGATAAAGATATTATCGCCGATGAAGAATCTCGCGTTAATACCGCCGATACCGCCGTTATCGGCCCATCACTTATATATATATATATATATATATATATATATATATATATATGCATTGCATTGGCGCGCAATTGTACTCCTGTGCATGAGGTCCTGATTGGGTGAGAGATGAAGGGGAGGGGCTTGCAATGATGGCGTGGGAATTAAGAACCCAGACATAGTGTAGAACTAGAAGGGGAATGTCGTCGTCTCCTGATTGAACTTTTGCTTTAGCTCCATTGATGATGGGTCATTTTAACTAGTTATGTGGATATTGCATGTTTACCTTCCATACCAAGTAGACAAAGACACTGTCCGCTGTTAAGGTATACTGGCAATCACAGTGTAGGCGATTGCGACTTTGTTCAAACATGCAACTGAAATCTTCCACCGAGGTTCGTTCAGGGAATAGTATCTAAACCAAGGCATTCTGTAGGAGAACACAGATCAATACACAGAGCCAGTTAAAACACACACAAAAGAGCCCAAGGACATTTTGAAAAAACATTTACAATTTAACTGTCACAGTCCATGTGTCTCCCTGTGTCTCTTATCTGTGCTATTGGTTTTTTTCCCATTATCATTCTGCACTTTCTATATGTATATATGTTTGTATGCGTGATCATGTGTGTGTGTTTACGGCTGCATCTTTATTTGTGTAAAGCGTAAATAAGGAATGAACCCCATCAATGGCTGTCGCAGAGGCACGAGGTAAACATGGCTGATCCTCCCCTAATTGATTTGCTTGTGTTTGTTGATTGAGACGAGCGATTCAGCCACAGAGAATGAACTATCAAATTATGAAAAAGCAGACTCCATAATTACATCTGAAAATATTTCCCCATGGAAATCTCCCAGCGGAGTTGAAGGAAATAGGAGAGGGAGAGAGAGAGAGAGCGAGAGAGAGAGAGAGGGGGGGGGGGGGGAGAGAGAGATTTAGACAGAAGAGAGTTAGAGAATAGCGGTTTTGGTACACACACACACAAAGAGGTATCAATATATATATATATATATATATATATATATATATATATACAGTATATATATATATAATATATATATATATATATATACTCTTTCATAAAGAACACCTTGTGCAGAGAAGGATCTTGAGCACGCGTGGGTTAACCCACATTGTGACCCATTCAAGTTCAACTTATTCTCACTTAAAAAAATTGGTTCATCTCCACTTCACTGGGCCCGCACCTTTTTGCAACCTTCCACTGTAATGTTGGGTCTTCTCGTTTCAGAAAAAATGGCGAGTGTTTCATTGAAAGCGGATTGGTTGAATGTATTCAATCACACTGAAACTCAACACGGCAGGCATTGCGAAACTCATTGTTTTGGTTGTGTATAAGACAATGCTTGCGTACATAGGATTCTGCTGTTTATATATGTTGAGTCCACTTATGGACACATTCGCCCACGCTCCCAAATCACGTAAACAATTTTGCTTTGTGCGTCCTTTAGCAAAGACCAATTACAGCAACCCACATCTTTTCATTCAGATGAAGGCTAGTGGTTTAGGACCAGGTAATTCAAGGATGCACAGCGTGGACACAGGTTCAAAGGGTTAACCATTTTACACCAATGCCAAACAATGGTTCGTGCCCAGGTCGTAGATTAGGTGTCATAACCCCCCCCCCCCCACACACACACACACACACACACACAGTATGTGGAGTGCTTTGGGTATCTTGAAAAGTGCTATGTAAATGCAATTAATTAAATGCAATGAACTATAGCTTTGGTATTTTTAACACTTCACACCATTATGAAAGGTAACTCGCAACAGGTGAGACTGAGCACAAACAAGACACAGAAGCTAGTAAGTGCATAGTATGAGTTTTTGCTGTGAAATTGATATGAAAGTCAAGTCGGTAGGATTGTTAATCAAGTTACAAAGATTTTGGTCATAAGAGAGCTTATGTCTGTGCTCCGCCAGGTTCCTATCCCCAGTGTATTGAATTTAAACCCCAGATTTAATTCATTCACAGTTCCAGGGCAGGGTTATTTGCATAGACTCTTGGAGGTTTACAATACACTACATAAAAGGTTTACTTTAATTTTATGGGCTTAAAAGTGGCATATTAATATCCTGGGGGAGCAGAAAACTAGACATAAAAAGCACATTACAAAGAGGATAGTGGAATTATTTTTGCCTTTGAAGGTGCGACATTGAATCATCACCTTTTATTCGGCTATATTGAATGAGATTCAGGCGATTAAAAAAAGAAAGGCAATTTCCATGAAACTATTATCAATATATATATTTAAAAAAAAAACAATGACACATTTATTTCAACATCTATTATATGTGAAATATAGTTTGTGTCATGCCTCCCTTTGTATTTTAATTTACATAATTACCCAGCCAAAACTGTTTTGTGAACATTATCATATTGAAATCAGGTTGAGACCAATATGTACATATTACACACTGCCAGAATGGACTTAGATGTGTATCAGGTGCACTTAAAATCCTTTGACAATATAGTTCCATGCCACTCATGTATGCAACATATGCTAGTCAATTACAGCAGTCATTATCACCAACCACACCTCTGTTATTGGCCCATGGTTGATTGTGCCTGATTATCAAAGTTGAATGGAAGAAAAAAAAAGGAAAAAAGGAAATTATACTCCACGCATGTTTCAGCCCAGATGACTCATGTCAATCGGAAACCCAAAAAAAAAACACAATTATTATACAGGCGTATCGCCATAAAAGAAAATGTGCTACAGACAGACTCAGATTTATTTGTTTCCTACTTTGGCGATAAACGTGTCTGGAGGTGGACTTGCCTTTTAAAATGGAAAAAGGCAGCAGACAGGGTTGAGCGATCCACCGCATATACGTGAAACACAGAGTTCCAGGTTAGACGCTAAGAAGCAGGTGCACAATGAGGTGGAAAAATGTGTCTCTGGGGAAGGAGCGAATGGATTGCAGAAAAACAGGAAAGAGGGAAAATGCCAAACGCCAGAATGTGCGAGGAGAAAACAATTGAGTACGTGGCAGACGCTCCAGCTGTGTGCGGCGGCAGGTTTGGTAGAGTATTCCCAAGAAGTGATGCGGGGGGGAGGGGGGATTGAGAGAGCCACAGGGGGTCTGGTGGTGTGTGTGTGTGTGTGTGTGCGTGTGTGTGTGTGTGTGTGTGTGTGTGTGTGTGTGTGTGTGTGTGTGTGTGTGTGTGTGTGTGTGTGTGTGTGTGTGTGTGTGTGTGTGTGTGTGTGTGTGTGCGTGCATGCATGCCTGCGTGCGTGTGCAGGTGGGCAGAAAAAAAACCCTAACCGGTTAATAGCCAGACTAATGGTAAAAAAACAAGTGCACACACACACACACACACACACACAGACTAGTGGGGCCCTTCACTGCTCCGTGCTTATGGCATTGAATGCTTGATAAAAATGCAGAGTAGAAAACAATAGGGGTCCCTGTACTCCAGTTCAAATGAGAGCGAAACCATTTATAGTCTTCAATGCTTCCTTATGAAGGCTGATTAAAGATGTATAATATGAAACAGAAATCAAGCTAGGTGGTGCCTCACTGTTTATTGGGATTGTTTGGCAAGGGGTCAGAGTGTGTGTGTGTGTTGTGATTCGTAAAGATTGTGGTACTGCAGAGGATTTCTTCCTGTATTTCTTGCACAGAATCAATTTCCCCTGGTACCAATTTGTGCTGTTTACTCCTCTGTCCATGACTCTCCCATTCTCATTATTACTCTCGTGCATTTTAATTAGTACACAACTGCTAATGGCAGACATTGGCATTCTGTTTTGTGACAAACCATTTGAAATAAGACGAGACAGTATGTGTGTGCGTGCGTACGTGTGTGTGTGTTTACAAATGTAGGTCTATACTTATTTGCAGATCCTCCTGTAATTAAGGTGTTACTGACACAACATGGCAGGTTGTCAAAACTATCAAAAAATGACAGGATGCATTTATTTTGCTGATGCCACGTACTCCATAGCCATCTGTTGAAGACAGGTTTGGTTTTATGTTAGCTGTTGTTGAAGGGACGCTTTAGTCTGCTGTCACAGGATGGATGGATGGATGGCAAATGGACAATTATCTCAGATCTACGGCATCAATTAATGGATCAATAACTATCACATCACAACCATCATCTGTTTAAAGAACTGTAATTGCTGGGGCGAAGACATGGAACATAAAAAATGTGTTGCAACAAACTTTAGACAGCTACCAGCGTTTGAACGTGGTTGTGTGTGTGTGTGTGTGTGTGTGTGTGTGTGTGTGTGTGTGTGTGTGTGTGTGTGTGTGTGTGTGTGTGTGTGTGTGTGTGTGTGTGTGTGTGTGTGTGTGTGTGTGTGTGCTAGCTTGACCTCGAATAACTGTAGGACATGCTGTCCTTCTACTTTCTGGACTCTCTTCTGGCACAATATCCACAGGATTTAAGATCTCTGTGATTCAGGCCAGGAATCAAAAAAACTAAATTTGAACATACTTACTTACACATTTCTTTGCAAATGACTTCAGATTGAGGATGGTAGCTAAACATGTGTTCAAAAAGGTTCAATATGGTTATGCATTTTTTTGTATTCTAAGGAAACTGCAGCCAGTAAGACAGTCAATGTTCTGCAGTGTGTCAAGTCTGCCTCATTAATAGCACTACTTCTTAGTCTAGCTGTCTTTGACAATTGACAAATAATATTTCTCTATCCTGGATCAAGAAGTATATTGGTATTCAGGATTCACCACTTTGGTTTTAATCCTTTAATCCTCCTGTCAAAAAAAGTGAATTATTCTCTCTGACAAATTATAGGACTGTAAAATGAACTTTGTTCCGCAATGGGGTAGGTTGTTGGCTCTGTGCTCTTTGCTGTTGTCACTCGATTTCATCTTCGAGACTAGTTGTCATCACGAAGATGAGAGTAGACACGTGTGTCTCCATTATAGATGGCTGTCCCGATTCCCACTGAGTTTTTGGAAGTAGGTTAGGGGTGCCATCAAACCTAATTTAACACGTGAGCCTTTGAATCCCTTTGAGACAGTAAAAGTGAGGAGACTTGTGTGTGTGTGTGTGTGTGTGTGTTTTAAAAGATCTTAGCTCGTATGTCTCTTCTATCCCCTATGTTCTCCAGCTGTGGTTAAGCCAGCATGAGGCTGCGTCCCACTGAGAAGGTTTAGTGTGTGCGTTTGCGTGTACGTGCGTGTTTGCCCAAGTGCATAACAAAGAAGCACGCGTTAACCCTGAAAGAGAGACTAAATACTTTATCACATTATTTTCCTCAACGAAATATACAATATTTTTATACACACAAATATAAACACATACAAAATAAAATAATACAATAAAAATAAAACATACTTTGAGATTACGGTTTCATCACATCAAATGTTAAACATTTGACCAAAGCTGAAGTTAGTCTAAAGCTTGGCCAAGTCACATCATTATTCTACAAACAGTCAGACTATTCATAGCTTCATGAGACCACTGACTCGTCACTAGTGCAACAAACGACCAAACAAACTGCTCACCTTGATCTTCTCCCTGTCATGGTTCTTATTTTGTTACTTCATAAGAAGTTTGGACCATACCTCATATACACTAGTAATTGCATTTATTATTTAACAATATGAATAACCATTCTACATTTGTGCATTCAGTGGAGTGAAATGTCATCTGGTTGAGTTAATGAGATTGATAAGTGTTGACTGCCAGTGACCCATGTTCAATTCTCCATTGGACATCACCTGCTTTCTTGTTCAGATGGGCCTTGTAAATAGGGTTGGGTACCGAAACCCGGTACCACTATGGTACCGGTTCCTTTACGGCCGGTACCTACCAGACCGAATTGCAAAGTAGATTTTGGTGACGTTTTCAGCCTGTATGCATTTTTTATTTGTATTATGTCTGTAGTCATTTAATGATGGTTTAATGCTGTGTGATGAAGAGAAGAAGGACATGCAAGTGTCCTTCTTGTCCTCTTGTACCTTTAAATGGGGTTTCACATGGCCAGAATGAACCCTTTGTTTAACCAAAAAAGTTAAAACATTTTCAACTTTTTCCACACCCCCTGGTCGCTTAAATTTTGTTAGCATTTTACATGTGAAAAGTTAGTATATGAAAATTAATTAATTAATTAACAACTTTTAATAACTACAATGTCACAATAAGTAGCAAATGCTGGTGATGTCAGGATCTCAGGAGAGGAGACATATTTTGCCAGGGAAGCAGACATGGTTATATTTGGGCAAATTAACTGTTTAAGTAGAATCATTTGTAGAAGAGTAGACATCTAGAAGTTTGCACTTGGTATTTATTTTGCTGTTATTTATTAGTATTGTAATTGTGTTATACTGTTAAAGGTTATAACATTCAGCCAATAGATTGCACTTCCCCTCCCATTGCATTCACGTCACACCGCTGTTGCTCGAAGCACACGCTCCCTCAAGTGGATGCCAGTTCGTTGCACAACCTGCATATTTTTGTGGTCGAGTGGCGTAAGACTCAGACAGACTCAGTTGTGTCAAGTGATGAATCTTTCGTGGTAGAGTAATGAATTCATTTTGCAACATGTAGTTATACATTAGCTATAGATTTAGGTTACTTTTTGCAGCGTAAAGCCGGGCACTTACCTTCAAAGTCAGCCATTTTTCCACACTAACTGGCAACCTTGATCACTGCTATACTGTTGGCTCACAAGCATTGTTAGAAGCGGGAACCAAAAGTCAGACATCTTAGACAGTGATAAACAAAACATTTGATTTGGACTCCGCAACATATTTAAAATGATTAATTCACAATAATATTTATTTTTGGGAAAAGCGATACCTTTATTCCTCACCTTTCTAAAAGCTCTGTGAATGTTTCATTTTAATTTGTCTGTATACAAATGTATCAATGGGACCTTTAAATAGAAAAATTTGTAGAAGAGTAGAAATGTAGAGGTTTGCGCTTGGTATTTAGTTTGCTGTTATTAGTATTGTAACATTTTTTTTACTGTTAAATTATTGTACTATATTTATTATTTATTAATATATTGTTACATTTATTTACGTTTGCAATTTTAAAAAATACCTTTTTCCCTTTCAAATTTTAAAAAAGTATCGGTTCAAGCACTGGCACCGTTTCTATATGTTTTTCATCGGTTTTGGAAAAAACCCAAACGAAACCCATCGCTATCTAATGTCGTCCACCAGCACGTTATCACTCCACACTGCATCCTATCTGCCATTGGTTTGTTTTTATGTAAGGCTTCAACAAATTCTATGCCCAATACTTTGTATCCCCATGTTTAAAATGTCCCTGGTATGACCTCAATTGCATTGCCATGTGTCAAGGTGCTGCTGTGTGCACTATGTGCCGTAGTGTTCCCACAGACAGTAGTCTCATGGAGAAGCCTTAAGTGTGTTACTGATCGTGGAGATTGAGCCCAGTTCCTTTGAGTAAAAGCCAGTGGTAATGCCATTGGCGCCAATTGCTCCCATTCAACCAAAAAAATGCCAAGGTAACCCACATATTTATGACAAAACTAAAATCCATTAAAAATAAGTTATGTTTTTTTCTTGGCCATCCGTTTCTCCACATAACACTCCACATCAGAGCCTGTGAGGTACCTCTGAATGAAATAAGTGAATTATAAAACTTGGTAGGTCCTGTTGTTAGGAAAAACAGAAAATACTAGATTTTTGCACAAATCAAGACTAAGAGTGTGTATTGAAGAAGAGTCAGAAGAGTCGAGGTAAACAGCGCCCTTGCCCTGTACCTCTGTGTACTTTAAAAGGTCTACTGAATCTCCCATTGATTCATATCCTCTTAAAGTTTTGGTACAAGACCTTAACCTTCCACAATGAGAGCTGAGTTGAGACCAAACCGAGTATTAGTGCTGAACCTGGGTCAATAATAAAATAAGACACCAGTAGGTAAGCCCAATGTCAACAGTGGATACATGGTGAAACATTGTCTACAGTTGGCCTACCAGGCATGCAGTAGTATGTCTATTTAATCTGTTCCGAGACGAGATACCCCATCATCTTTTTTTGTTTAAACCACCACAAGTTAAAACCACTGTCCTGCACATTAGAGGTAAACAATATCTTGACTTCATCCACCCAAAAAGCTCCACAGGAAGACCGTCAACGCCTGGGGTCTTCCACTATTCCCTACTTTGCAGGACCACTCAGAGTTCATTCATACCCATTGGCCGCCCCGTGTCCATGTTGGTCTTCGATGAGACCCGGGGCAGGTTGCTGCAGAAGGCGTTGAACAGAGTTGTTTGTTGTGTATTTTGTGTATTTTTCCACCACTGATATAAAAAGGGTTTATCTTGTTCTTGTTCCGTCCTATTCTTATATCCTCACTTCTAGTGCCTGCTGGGGTGTGACTTGTTTGTTTGCCTTAGAAGTATGTATTTGTGGTTCTCAATTGTTTGCTCCACTACATATGGCGCCTTTCTATGCACAGGTGCTTATTATGTGTCTTTGTCACAATTAAAACATTTAACTGCTTCACACAGACAAAAAGCACAGTCAAAACCCTTGTTTTGATAATACGGTTTAGCATAGTTATATTCATTTATTATGATTATGATGATGATTATGATTATATATATATATATATATATATATATATATATATATATATATATATATATATATATATATATATATATAAATCATAATAATGTAACTAAGCTATATATTATTACATCAGAACAACGAGAATTTAAATCCACAAAAAGACCATTTGGGCCAATGTGTTGCTCGGCATTTGACGTCAACCAGCCTATTCTCTGCTCTTCTTTCGCTGCTCGTTATTTGAAGACTAAGACTTGCCATCGTTGTAAGAGTCCCTATATCTATAGTGAAGTACAGTGGAAAAGGCTTGCCGTATTTTAAGTTTAGTGCTGGGCAAAACATTGCTTGCTCCGACCTTCCACTTAGATAGAGAGACAGACTAGAGAGAGAGAGAGAAGGCATGTTTCCCTTCCATGTGCACAACTATTTCTTGTTTTATTTTATTGAATTATGTTTCAGTGTGTTTGAGTAGGCCTATGTGTGTCATGTTTGAATGCATATGTGTGCACACATCTGTCAGTGCATGCACGTGTTTGCATGTGCACGTGCAGGCATCTCTGTATACCTCTAAAGGGGCTGATCCCTAGCTTATATTTTAGGTGAAACCACAACCCCTCTGAGGTTCTCTCTAAAGAGCATAATGCATAGAAAAACAGGGCTTAGGGACACATCAGTTCCACAGACTTAGTGGACAGCCCATGGCTTGTGTACGTGTGTATTCCTGAGGGTGTGTGTGTGTGTGTGTGTGTGTGTGTGTGTGTGTGTGTGTGTGTGTGTGTGTGTGTGTGTGTGTGTGTGTGTGTGTGTGTGTGTGTGTGTGTGTGTGTGTGTGTGTGTGCATATGATGTTCCCCTATATGCCTTTTTTGGAGACAGAGAAATGAAAAGTGTCAGGGATTGAGGTGTCTTTGTCACATGTTAAATGCTGTCATAATGAGAGCGCTGAGCCAAATGTCAAAGCATGAGGTTTAAATGGATTTAGGTATTTATTAGACACTCACATTGTTTCTCTGTATCCGTGACAACACAGACGAAATATGTAATACAAATGGATCCACGTCCTCTTCCCAATAGATACTGCAGCCTTAAAGTAGATGTACTTGTGATTGGAGATTTAATAATGAGGCAGCGTGTATGTTTTATTTCTTCAAAAAAGGACAATAAATAAGGATCATTTTTAAATCATATTCTACAAATAAATAAATGGTAAATACAAGAAACGTGTCCTCTATATAATATTGTATTATTGATGATAGTGCATATTTTTTAAAAACAATTGAATATTTATTTTAAAGCAAACATGTATTGCTTTGCATAACACTCATTAAACACAACCAATGGAGCATGTCGATTTTTGTAGGTCTGAAAAGGCTATTTGCAAATAATACACACATAATAAAACGATACCGTTAACATTTTCAATGGTTGTGGGGGGAAACTGTAAAAACAATGTTGATAAAGACATCAAGAAATGTATATTCCCCTTTAATAGCAATGCATGTATTACCATTGTGTTAGCAATATTCATCTTTTGCATGGCTGTTCATCCAGTTTGCAGTTAATGTCAAACGTTGCTATAAGCATACTTTATCTTATTTACGCATATAGACCTACAACTCTATAAAGCTTTTTCAAACACATTCTCCTTATTTAATTTCCATGGTGAGTGAGAAACTCCATGCCTTGTGATTAGCAGGCCATATACTCATGCATTGCAAAAGACTGAGCAATGTTTTACAATTACAAGTCACTGTAAAAGAACATGCACTGAATCGATTTGTCTTAACTCAAACTTAACAGAGACTAAACTTGACTGACATACAGAGAGAGAGAGAGAGAGAGAGAGAGAGAAATAGGGCTGCAAGGAAATGAAAATAGAAGCAAAGGGGGCAATGGTATAGTTAGATGGATAGATAGATACATAGACAGCCAGACAGATAAATCTAAAATGCACTAGCGGTGGGTGGAGACCAGGCGGTACATCCCGGGAACAATAAGCACTGTTGGATTTACACCTCTTATCTGTGAGGGAATATGTTGCGGATGTTGTGCTTGAGAAGCCATGTGGCGGGAGAATTGTTGTTGGCCTACAAGTAGAAAAGCGGTGGCTGTCGAAAAACAAGACCATCGTTGAGAGTGAATGGTCTTCATACTCGCCTATACGCATGCAAAACGCAGAAAGCCCAGATTATATTAGTGCCAGGGTGAACTCTCTCTCTCTTCCTAAATAAACGTGTGTTTGTGTTCCCTGCGATTGTGTATGCAAATGCGTCGACGTTGTGGCGCATGCACACGCCTCTCACAGTGCCTCGCAGCACAGCACTTGAGAGCTCAGTTGGCAGAAGCAAGTCTACTTGCCAGGTTCCTGGGAACGATCAAAGAACGCTGTGCCACTGCGCACCGTTTACCCTGGGAATAACTGTGCCCTATGCTGAGTGGTGGGGATGTAAGGGTGAGGGAGAGACGGAAGAGATAGCAAGAGAGACAGGGTTGGAGAGACACACACACACACACAGAGAGAGAGAGAGAGAGAGAGGGAGAGGGAGAGGGAGAGAGAGAGAGAGAGAGAGAGAGGGGGGGGGAGAGAGAGAGAGAGAGGACAAGGGCTGCAAGGAAATGAAAATAGAGGCAAAGGAGGAGATGGTTGGAGACAGAGGGAAATGAAAGTGGAATTGTTGATAATGGCTTAGAGGGAGATATAATGCATGAGCGAGAGACGAGAGAATACAAGGTGGTGGGTGGGGGGGGGGGAGGTTGGGACAGGAAGATAGGGGGGAGATGAAGACAGAAAAGGGAGCCGACGAACAGAACAGAGGAAGTTACGGCCCAGTAAGAGGGCTTACACTGAGGGCTGAAACTTAAAACAAGCTAAACCGTCTCCCTTGTACCTGGTGTCATATTGCCGGGCGTAAGAGCAGGAAGAAAGATTTAGTAAAAAAAAAAGAGCCAATTAATGGAATAATGTGGATTCCCTGGGGATATAACCCCAGGCCTCTGGCTGTCCTGAGGTTTTATTTTATTGCTTTCTTTCTTTCTTTCTTTCTTTCTTTCTTTCTTTCTTTCTTTCTTTCTTTCTTTCTTTCTTTCTTTCTTTCTTTCTTTCTTTCTTTCTTTCTTTCGTTCTTTCTTTCGTTCTTTCTTTCGTTCTTTCTTTCTTTGATTTCATATCCAACTCATGTAACAACCAGGGACTTACAGCCAGATCAAGTCACCAATCTCTATCCAAGCCAGTATCAGCAGTCTGTGCTGATCCCAAGTATCTCCCAATCCACCTACTCTCTTACTCACTGTCTCTCTCTCTCTCTCTCTCTCTCTCTCTCTCTCTCTCTTCCCCCCCCCCCCCCACATATTTACTGCCAACACTGAGACGACCCTCTGGAAACTCGAGTCCTCCCACAAATCACAATTGTTTGTTCTTCTGTAAAGAAACACATAAAAATCAACAAGTGACGTTCATTATTCGCAAGGGAACAGACGTGGGGGGAACGGCCGCGGACGCAAGTGTCACTGTCTTTGGCAGCGCCTTTTACGGATTCACCAATGAGAAAGTATTCTCCACTGATTGAAAATGTTTGCCGAAGTGAGTATTAATCATTGACAGTGTTTGCACTTTCGTATAAAGTCGTTTTGATCTTTTAAATTTAGTAAATAAAGGGAATTAAAATGTGTATTTATTTTGCGCCTTGCCATCTCACTTGCACTCTCCCGTTTATATATAGAGCAGATTTGACATGATGGAAATGTTAAAATTTGAAAACAGACTTCTGCAAAAGCTGACTTGACGGTTATCTGTGTCTTGCCGATATCTATGTTCAAGCACTTGCATCACCTTTGACAGGGTGTCAAAGGTGATAAAAAAAAAAATCCACTGATCAAGTGATGGCTAAAAATGAAGTGATGCCTAAAAATAGCCCCAGAGTGGCACATCACTTTGAGTGCCAAAAACAGAAACAATTGATTGCAATTATCTTTGTATTGTTGTTTTTGTCATGAGTACATATTTAGTACACATTTCTTTGTGGTTGCAAACACTCCCAGAGCAGGCTGTCACACAGAACAGCATGAGCATAATCAGAAAATTAAGTCATGGTATAAAACAAACACCCACTTCCCCAACACCCGCTCAACCTTCGGGCAAACATGGCTAATCCTCTCTGATGTGTGACATCTAGGTGCTAAAATAAACAGGGCCAATTTGAATGACACACAAGCGTGCACACGCACGCACACACACTCGCACGCACGCATGCACACACACACACACACACAATTATGAACTGTGCATGCTGAGAATGTCAAGCAGAGCCCTCATACATTTGAATTAAACCTAAAATGTTTAATTTATAAATAAAAAACAGCTACATCAAAATGTAGCTCGTAACATAGACCTCCCTGGGCTCAACCAACGGCAACACTGTATCTCTGCTCTGTAAGAAAAATGTTCCCCGATTTCGTGAAATACAGTTTAAAGGGCCAGGCCACTTTACTGTTTAGATACCAAGCCACTCAATGTCTTATTGAAACTGCAGAGGCAACATTAATCTTCATTCAATTTTACAAGGACAGAAGAAAGGCTTCCAAAGAAATGTTTTCATATTGACCTTGGGATGTAGCTACTTAACATCTCCAAGAATAAAATTGGCTCTTGGAGAATGGATTCTGCCTGATGTGCTGAGGCTCACAACCAGTGCCAGCTAGTGTTTTAAGGAGGGAGTTGGCTAGGATGGCTGTGTGTGTGTGTGTGTGTGTGTGTGTGTGTGTGCGCGTGTGCGCGTGCGGGTGTGTGTGTGGGTGTGCTCACGTGCGTATACGTGCGTGTGTGTGTGTGCATGCGCATGTTTTTGCGTGTTAGCACATTAGCCTGTGTGTAATCTTGTGTGTGAATACATAGCCAGCTATGAATTCTAGCTAGAATTTGGTCCAAATGTAAAAAGTAATTTAAAAAACTTTAATGTCTACTATGAATGCAGTAGTTCGGTCATAGACACTTCTTGTTCACAAAACATCTCAAACTAATGTCTTCCTCTAATTGCAACCCGTTCTCATAGTGTTGCGTTGGGTGATTTACATTTTTTTGTGTGGCAATGGCTCTGGTTGTGAGGGTACAACCTGAATGATTAAGGGTGCTAATTTATTGATGAAACACTGATGGCACACTGAGGTACAGGCTAAACCGGGCACACACACACACACACACACACACACACCAACACACACCAACACACACAAAGTGAAATGGTGCAGGCAAAACCAGGTACAAACACATATGCACTGCACACACACACCGACACAAACACATGTACACACACACACACACGCGCTAAAGCCCATTACGGCCGGTGATTGCTTCATCAGCATTCTAAACAAAGGCTGCAGGACCAGGAATACAACCCAACAATAGGGTGCGCTCTTAATGCCTGGCTGAGTGATGTAAGTGGCACGCTGCATCGCATGGAGCCCAGGCAGCTTTAAGAGGCCAGACCCTGCCTCCAGCCTTATCTCCTCCTCACACACTATCAGACATATTAGCACACCGCTCCAACTATATGTCTACACGCCTGTGTGTGTGTGTATACTGCGTGCGTGTGTGTGTGTGTGTGTGTGTGTGTGTATGTGTACGTGTGTAAGCGGAGCGTGTGCACGTGTGTGCGTGTGTTGTGTGTGCCGTTGTGTTTTCCGCTCATTGTCTGCCTCCTTTCATGATGTTATTTATGGTGGTTTAAATGTTCCCGGACAGCCCTCATTTGTTTGGACAACTCCAATTGGCTTCCTGTCTGTGGAAAGACCAGAGAGAGAAAGGGAGCAGAGGGAGGAAAGGGAAGAAAATAAGGGGATGGAGGGTGTGTTGGTGTGTGCGGCGGTGTGAGATGGAAAGATGCGAGGAGGGGGTTGGATGCAAGAGATATATACACAGGAATTGAGGGAATGGAATAAAAGGCAAAAAAAAATGGGGTTAGAGGGGGTTAGAGGGGAGGGAGGGGGGGGGTAGAGGGGAGGGGGGGTGGAGTAAGGGATGGGCAGATAGGGGAAGAAAGTGAGATAGATGAGAGTAGACAAACTTGAGGGGAGTGCAAACTGGAGCAGATAGGTAGAAAGCAGTGGAGAGGAGTGGTAAAGTGTGACAGCAATAATGGATGGACCCGAAGGGACCAGAGGCAGCTCTTGAAAATAAAGAATCCCCTTCTTGGTGAGAAAAAGAAAAAAAAAAGACGGATCTGTATGTGAGATTTAGGGAGGAGAGGATTCGGAAAAGGGTGGATGTAATAACACACAAAGGCCTTTAGTGCTCAAAGTGGTAGATTATGAGATGGTGATATAATCTAGCGGTATACAGCAGCGCGATCATTACAAACCAAAATGTAAGAAACTAACAAAGAAAAGTAGCCTCGCTTGAATGTGGATTATCCAACGCCGCCACGTTGAGCCAGCAAAGATTAGTCCTCAATCAGTTCTGAAAGTACATGTACCTGTTGCGCGTTTACTTTTAATTACAGAACTATCAAGTCTCAGGTCCGGGTTTGCCGTTGTTATGCTATGTTCAAAGGGGCTTTCCGCTGAGATGCTGATACTAGCTCCGTACAACAGCATGATCATTATGAACCAAAATATAACAAGAAAATAGCTTCACTTGAATGATGAGCCAGTAAAGATTAGTCATCAATCAGTTCTGCACCCGTGCATGTGGACTTTTAACTCCTACTCATGTCTAATAACAAAACTGCATCTCTATCCGATCTCCAGGATGGCTTTTGTTGCTAAGTCAAGGTGATGCAGCACTACCGGCCGATGACATGAGGATTGGCGGACACCATGTCGCAAATCTTATACACGCGCATCCGATATACACACTCTGATTAGGCGTGGGCGGTATAGACGGATATAGACACGGAGCCAGCTAACTACTCTCCGTCCCCGAGGTGACGATCCGTGGCAGACGGCCACGCATTGTACACCCCCCTGGGACGGGAGCCGGGGGGCCGCCGGGTGCATGCATCTTCCCCTGGCTGCGGCGGATGGCTCTGGCCTGTCTCCAGGTTCAGAGACACGATAGTCTAATGGTAATAATAATAGTCATGTATAATGGTCCTCCGCCGGGCTGCTGGCACAACAACCTGCAGACTCCCGGCTTCTTCTTCTGGAGGGGAACATCTTCCCGGGCCCCGCGATGTCGGGAGAGCACAGGGGATGATTTGTACCGAAGTTATGGGGTGGACCGAGGGCATCGTCGATCACGTACGACGAGGAGGATGAAGCGAAGCGCCCCAGCGCCGGAGCTAGCTGGCGTGAAGAATTGTTCGGGGGGAACAACCCGGAAAACGTTGTGCCAAAGAGAAAAGGAAATGTTCTTTGGCATGGTTATCCAGCAAATGCTTTACTCGATTATCTACCGCCTGTTCTGCTCCTTCCTGGAAGACCCACTAGGTAAGTGGAGTGTCCACTCTCCAGGAGTTATCCCATAGTACACTTATATCGCGCTTAAGTTTAGATTTGATGTGAGGCCTCTTTCACCGCTGACTACATCCACCGCATGAGTAGTGATCTAGTATTGAGACAGGTTTTATTTACCACCTGATAAGACAATTAAAATCAACTCTGTCAAAAAGAAAATAGGCTAGTGACCATTTAGCTTCGAACAACGTGCTTTCTAGTAGTTAGTCCTTCGTCATCCATTGACATCGTTGGCTCCTCCTCTGCCAAAACCTCTCAACTCACAGTAGGAGAATCCTATCCCGGTGGATTTAATATGGTGGATTGGGGACAGAGGGGGATACAGGGTGCCATCCGGGGACACAGACACACCACTGTCCTCAACGTCTCTCAAGAGTGACAGTCCCCCAGAGACCGGTATAGGGCTTGTACATCGGAATGCATCATGGGATGTTTTTTTGTTGGCAATACTCCGCCCCGATTGAGAGGACTCAAGAGAGCTGTAGTACTCAGTCTCATTTTCTATACATGTGTGAGAATGTGTGCGTGTGTGTGTGTTTGTGTGTAGGTTTTGTGTACAGTGCTGCTCAGTGAGGAATCAAAGCGTATCACCCAGGAGTGTGCAGTCTCATTTGTCTGATTATGATTCTCTGGAGAGGACTGCAGGGTGGGTGGGGGGGTGCAGTGGGAGAGAGGGCATCACAGCACCGCAGTAGGTAGGTACTACAAAACAACAGCATTGCACACACCAGGCGTACGTAGACCCCAGTATCACACACTGACACACGCACGTACACACACAAGGTTGCAAGCAAGACGCAGGGCACGATGGATACAGACGCATGGACACATACGTACGCTTCAGTAAATGGAAGCGTAACGCCATTTTCTCTTTTATTAGGTCATCGTATTACAATATTTAGGCGCTGTGGTGGTGGTGGTGGTGGTGACTGCCAGCGGTTGTTATTGTGTGTTGTTGGTGAGACGTTGCGGGTGGCCTTGCCTCCATAAACAGGGCTCCCCACGTGAGAGTTGATCTGCAGGGAAGCCAGTGGCCCGCAGTGATCTGGAGATAAGGTGGTGGAGCTACAGCCTCCATGTGTTTATAATGTATTGTTTCTCTTCGGAGCTTAAAGGTGGCTTCATCTCCAGCCAATTAAGTGTATTGTTGGCCTATTCATCTAAAACTGACATGACTGTTTTACAGGTCTTTTTACCTGTTAATTAGTAAAATAGCCACTGTTGATATGTCAGCCATGCCGCTCGGCTTTGAAGATATGCTAATTAGTAAGTGTGTTGTAATACAGCTCAATTATTTGTTTTAGCCTTTAACAGGATAATATAGTTGAAATGTAGGCGATTCCTTTCTGTTGTTCTTACCCTTGAGAGCCTGTTCAGATCAACGATTCACGATGGGACAAAACGGTTTTAGAGCGTCACAAGTTGCGGCGGGGTGAACTGCTTGGTTGCAGTCTGAAGCTGTCGCATGGGATCTCAAGAGGGTTTTAGAAAGAAGTACTGAGGGTGTTGATGACGTATCTACCTATTCCATTTAAACATGACGATGATGTCGAGGACAGATGAGAGAGAGGACCAGCTTATCCAAATGTAGCTACAGCACAGGTTCAACCGGGAAGACGGCACATCCCTCCCTTTACTTCAGTCACTCACTCGCAGCATTCAGCATGCTGTCAGTGCAGATCACTGCCATTCCTACACAGCCAATCATGTTCCCCTTCCTTTATTGATGAGTGAAATGGCGCTAACTTACCAGTCCGTCACTGTCTCATTTTGATGTTGCTGCAGCCAAATTCTCCTCTCCTCTTCTCCTCCAAGTCCAGTCTCCCGTAGCAGGAGATGCGTCCAGTTGAGACCAGACTTTGCCAGGGATTACGTCTTGAATCATGATGGAGTCTAGTCGCCAAAACTAACATTGTGTATTAAATAACTGTTGTTTGCTTGTAATGCTACTATTGACATGCTATGTCAATTATGGCACCCATTGCACTCCTAACCATCCCTGGAAGAAGGGATCCCCCACTCTGCATTTCCTTCTCATGGTTTCTTCCTTAATATTTTGTCTTGCCCTTCAGGGGAGCTAGGGTGGGGGGGTGTCATAAATATATGGCCTGTGAAGCCCTTTGAAACTATAACTGTGATTAAGGGCTATACAAATGAAATTTACTTGACATGCTCATAAACTCTCTTGATCGATCAGGTCAATTCAAGCATTTCAATCAACTGTTGAAGAACAGCTGTGCCTTTATAACTGCACTACTAAATTGTTTCTGGTAAAATAACAAACAACACAATTTGCTCAATTAGCATAGCCATTTACTTGAAAAAAAGACTGAGCATTTTAGTTGATACAGGAGTTTACAAGGATATGTTAACGTAAATCAGTGCTGACATTTTACACACTTGATATTATACACAACATAAACACATTGTAAGTTACCTCTCAACCTCCTGCTGTTTGTATTAATGTCTACATTCAAACGTTGATGTCTGCATGGCATACCTAACCATTAACGTTTTCTTCAACTTCTCCCTGTCAATAAGCTACGTCAGCTCTGTTTACCCAGCATATCGTTCGGTACGACAGAACCATACCCTATGACTGACTATCAAGGAGAAAAGGCTTCATTCACCACCTTCAGCCAACGCTGACCCACACCTTTTGCTACGACGATCAATTGTGTTGTAATCACCAATAGTAGCATCTGTCAGAGATCTCTATCTCCGCCCGGATCGAGTATTAGATAATGTTTTTTTATCGGCACAATTGACTGTTAAGATCTGTTGTCGTGCCAAGGATACACAAGGGTATTTGGAGCCAGGATTACCCCCAGAACAGTAGCTTATCGGTGCGAGAACTCGGAGATGGACAGTGCAGTTAGAGGTTGTTCCTATCAGGGAAGGCCGGGTTCTTGATAAAAAAAAAAGTAAAACAATTCTCAGCACATCGTTGACCAAACCGGAAAAAAAGGGTTTGTTTGTCTCAATAAATCAATTAAGGTAAGAAACCGTGATCTTCCTCGCCGTCGCTCCTCTTGTCTTTGTAAAAATATCCGGTGGTCACAATCGATGAGTCAGCAGTGTTTTGTTTCACCTCATATATTCAAGCGAAACCTGCACTTGTAACTGCCGCGTGGTTCTTTAGAAGTAGCAGTAGTGCTTCACCTGCTGCTACATTTTTTTTATTTTAACGAAGAAAGGACGTTGTCAGAAAACATTTTTGTATGGTTGTGTGGATCACACTTCCAAATCTGAATCCAAATTGACGTGGGTTGTTATGTTTTGGTCGTTTTTTTTGGCAGGAGAACTAGGATGAGATTGCTGTTTAGACTAGCTCATGAGTTGGCTCTAGTGTATATATATATATATATATATATATATATATATATATATATATATATACTAGAGCCAACTGGGGTGCGCGATTGCTGACTGGAGGGGGAGAGTTGCGCGATTGCTGACTGGAGGGGGAGAGGTGCGTGATTGTTGACGGGAGGGGGGGGTCAGTAATGACACCGCGAATAAGAGGCCCCTGATTGGCCGAGGCCCCGGGCTGAAGCCCAGGTAAGCCCGTGCATTAAGGCGCCGCTGCCCAGACCTACGACCGACGGGGGGGGGGGGGGGTCGCCGGGCAGAGGACGCAGCCGTTCCGCAGCGCAGCCGTTCCGTGGCGCTTACCTTCCTTGGTGGAAATCCGGTATAGACCCAGCTCCCAACCCAACTTTGAGAATAGATTAACGGCGATATTTTTTTTATCGCGCGATAAGTGTCTTGCGTTATCGCAGCGCGTTAACGCCGATAACGGCCCACCACTAATATATATATATATATATATATATATATATATATATATATATATATATATATATACAGATTATGAAGAGATGCCACATTGCACAAACTTCATCAGCATTTTTAAGAGTTGGAGATGCATTAGCTCTACTGCAAACTAAACACAGCACAGACGTCATATATAACAATAGTGTACAATACATGATGTTGACGATGCATATTCAATATGACAGCTTGTCGAGTGTCCAGCACTACATCTGACATCAGTGACACCGCACGTTGCTCTTCCATCGCCTCAGGTAAGGGTTCAGCAACTTTTGTGCAGCAACTTTAAAGCTTCAACAAACTTATTTTTTTGCAGGTGTCTCCACTCGCATTTAATAGCGTCTGTTCAACACGGAGCACCACTAACTCCCACAGCTCCCCCCCCCCCCCCCACACACACACACACACACACACATCCACGCACACACCTATCGCCTGAGTGTGTGTGGATGAGAGCAGAGGGGCATTTGTTTTGGAGCAGAACTCATTCGCAACGCTCGTAAGAAAAACAAACACACATTCGGTAACGTAAAGAGACATAATCATTCACGGGGTGGTCTATAAATTCTTGGCCGGTTGTTTTAGTACTGCTGACTTGGAAGGAGACCTTGTAAGCATTTCTGCGCACCAGACATGCTTTATGTTGCCCATTATGGTGACTAATTGAATATTTGTCTGTTTCTAATGAGCTGCACGGTACTCTGGATCGTGCACAATCCTATACGCATTGCGCCTGCGCACGCGTGTGTGTGTGTGTGAGTGTGTTTCTGCATACATCAGAGTGTTTGTGTTGTGGAAGTACAATGCAGCAATCCACCATTGGTCTTTATCAGCTCACTGAGCTATGGGAGGAGGTGGTGGTGGAGGGAGGTAGGAGTTAGGACTGCAGTAGCTGAAAGGTTGTTTTTTGTTCATTCAATAACTAATTCATTTAATGGTAAAATGCCCCCTATGTCTCCCTATGTTTCTGAATGTAATTGACCAAATACACGATACATGCATAGCTCAAGCAGAGGGCGGGGGGAGGGGGGGGCGCTGTATTTGCTGGACTGTTCTTAGTCCCTCCGCCGCTGAAGTATTATCCACATCTGAGTTCAATAACCCCCCCCCCCCCCCTTCTTCCCTTTTCTCTCCAAGATTTAATAAGATGTATAAGCATTGCTATCACAGTAACAGCCTCATTAAAATAAAGCTCTACTTTGTTGAATGTAATGGCGGTGAGCAAAAGCTCATCTGATATACAGCTAATGGACAAGTGTGGCTGAAAGGGACTTGAAACGCCATATAGACTTTTAGCGAAGCGGTACGGTCGCAGGCCCCGCTGATTGTCGAGGATGAGTGAGTATTATACGTATTGATCGTGTTCAATGATTTGGTCAGCCGGTTCATAAAAAGCCGACGTTTAAGTCTAAGCCGCCTTGTAAAAAAAGAGAGATTTACATCCTCTGTCCTTGCCCTACAATTAACTTGATTCAGGGACAATAAAAAAAGGAACTGGCACCAGGCTAACATACTGTATGCTTACATTTGTATACAAAAATTAATTCACACACGCACGCACGCAAGCACACACGGATGCACGCACACACACACACTCACACACACACACACACACAGGGGGAAGAGCTTTTCTTTTTCACACACAAGATTGATTCAGCAGTTTATCCAACCTGGCACTCGTCCTTGACTATCAGGGCACAAAAGTTGTTTATCAAGTGTGAATGAAAGTATGTGTGTGTTGTTTGTGTGTGTGTGTGTGTGTGTGTGTGTGTGTGTGTGTGTGTGTGTGTGTGTGTGTGTGTGTGTAAGAGTGTGTAGTTCCACACTGGGTGTGTTGTTCTCATTTTCTCTCTCTCTCTCTCTCTCTCTCTCTCTCTCTCTCTCTCTCTCTCTCTCTCTCTCAATACGTATTTTGTCAGACGCTGTCCCAGCACCAAAGATAATCTCTGACCGGGGGAATCATTTCTCAGCAACCAGGATGAGGTGTGTAAAAAGTGCTTGGTTCAGCAGGTCTTGATAGAGGGGCGAGATCGTTTCTTTAGGTAGAACACTGTGTTGTTTCATCTTTATTTACGTCAACGCAATGTATCTGCATGTGGATCGGTTGGTCCTGTGCCTGCATAATCATATCAGTGCTAATCTAAACGAAAAAGTCTGCATGTTCATCCAGTGTGTGTGCGTGTGTGTGTGTGATGATGATGATGATGATGATGATGATGATGATGTTCCAGGCCATAGCGAGTGTAATTCATGTTTTTGTTTACGATATTCATAATGAGACAAATAATGGCAAAGGCCTGTGAAAGGCCCCAGACGCCCCAACCTCGGAAGAAAACTGACTCACGGATAAAAATATCTGTCCGCCTGGCTCTCTTTTCACATCAGTAATATGTTTTTAACAATTGCAAAACGACACATTTCGTGAAACCTTCACCCATTTTCTCAAAACTTTAAACGCACAACCAAATCTTCAAACCACATAAGCCCTAACTCTTCTGGCAAGACCAATTGCCTCAAAACCATTTAGTCTGTGCTCAAAATCACACAATGTTTTCAGATCTTACACACAGCCAGTCAATATATAATACAAAAATAATATTTTTTGCAATAAAATAAAGTACAGCAATTACAACTTAGTACAGTGCATATATTGTATACCGTAAGTACTGCAATTACTACAGTATTGACTCTCTGTATATTCAGCACTTCAGCATAAAAATACAGAACAAAACAAAAAAAACTCTGAATGAAAAGCACATTACATCTCAACTCAAAAAGGTTGTGCAACTGTGAAATCAAAGTCAATGTGAGATTCGTTCTGCCTCAGCACCACCTCTTTGTGGTCCGGCCAGAGGACTTTGTCCACATCACATGCAACGTTGTCCCTTGCCAGGCATCGGGGGGGGAAAACCCTCTGGTGCGCCGGATCCAGCCTTGACATTGCCTGTAAAAGATGGGTTTTCGGTCATAGACCTTCCACCGCCGCGCAGAGAAAAGCCCTTCTATTTGGTTGAGGAAGGGGCTGTATGGTGGAAAGCAAACACGAATATGAAAATGAATCGCCGGATGATGTTAGAACCACTCGCGTATCTGGAAAAACCACGGTGAAAGCCGACATTGTCCCAAACCGCAACATAGACAGGATGCGCTGCAGCCTGCTGATGACACCGCTGCTCGCACTCAAACTAAAAAATCCCGAAGTACCACCCAGAAATATGAGAAGAGGTTCAGTGTTATATGGCCCCTGGGTTGCATGACGGCGAAGAGTGCCCCCCCGATTACTTATGGCAGCACAAAGCCACCACGCTGGCCAGGGACTTCCACAATGGCACCTTGGTATTTGTATGCACTCCTGATTTACATATGACAATATAGTGAAGGTTACAGTAACAGTAGGCTAGTAGCATAGAGTTGTACTGTAAGCCTCAGCGCTGAAAGTGTCTGCAAGTGAGTACCCTCACTTGCACATACTGATATTGTAGGTCGTTGACCCTTTATGAGTTGCGTTCAAAGGGTACTCTGTAGTACACTAGCCTCACGCATATCCTGTTGCACTGGAGGACACAGCCAATGGTAGAAAGGCCGATTCTGTTGATGTCTTCAAAGTTTACATTGTGTTCAACAACTCTCTGCTGTATTTCACGCAGTGGGATGCCATTGTTTCAAAGGACCATATCAACAATGAGAGCCTCTTGCTGTTTGGAGAGCAAAGCAGTGCATCCCCCCTCATGTGGTAGTCTTGAAATTCTACAAAAGGGAAAATGCACTTACAAACGTATACATACAGGGAATAGTGATGCACATTACTTCTGTAGGGAAAATGTTGTATTGTAAGAAAGATTTTCTCTTTTTCCCCCCAGTCCCCTTTCCATTGACAAAGTGATGTACTGAATCAAATGTATCCAGTAAACGTTCAATTACCAAAATAAAAATAAATGATTGTTAGTAATGACCAGGGGCCTCATTTATAAAGGTATCTGCGCACGAAAATGTTGCGGAAACAGGGATGAAATGTGCGTACGCATCTTTCACCGCCAACATCGTGATTTATAGAAAAAAACCTTGCGGAAAAGAGTGCGCAGTTCTACGCATCCTTTCACCCTGGCGTAAAGCTCCCGCAAAGTTTTTCAAACAGTGAACTCCGGAGAGGACCACAGGAAGAAGGTGGCGGTAATGCACTATATGTGTTTGCAAACCGCCAATAACGCCAAAAGAAGAAGAAGATAACCCCCGGAACTCATTGTGGACCCAATGCACATTGGGCACCACATATGAGTTATTTATTCATTTATATATTTATTTTATGAAAAGCACCCATTATTAAATATGAATTAAAGCAAAATTATGTATTACTACAGCCCTTTCAAATCACAATCCTCGGCCAGACCAACTGTATCACTTAAACATTTAAATAATGAGCTTGATAAATAAGCCACAAAATAGACTTGCGTTGGTCTCATTTAGAAGCACTTCGATCTCCGAATCCGAAAAACACGCTTTCTTTTTAAAAGGTGCATCCATTTTTCCGTCTAATGATTGCTCAGAAAAGGCTCCTTCCTACTTATAAATATTAAGTGATTAATTAGCATTGACCTTTTAAGGACTATTAAGGGATGGACTTGGGAGGAGCAGAGCGCTCGTGCACGCACGCCAAATTAGACGCACGTTGGTATTTATAACGAGAAGGGTGCGTACAGGTGTGCGCAGCAAGGTTTTATAAATCGGAATGTTTTTGTGGAATGTTCTACGGAGGGTTTCACGCAGAGTTTTATAAATGAGGCCCCTGTTCTCTTCTCTGAATGTCCTGATTATGGTGGCCACAGAGAATCTGCTCAAATTGGGTTGTACTCTTTGTCCTGCTTGCTTCCCTCATTGTCATTTCATGAACAAGAACATGGTCCATCACAGCTGCCTGAATTTAATCTGAAATTACTGTTCTTGGTCTTGCTCTTCCTTGTCCTCTTCCTCCTCTTCCAGCGCCTCTTCCAGCGCCTCCCTTCAACACACCTGTGCCACCTGCGCCTGTCATTAGAAACAAGTGTGAACAATTTTCTTCCTCCTCGCCCGCCACCTCTTACACATACTCTTCCTCCTCTGCCTCTTGGGTTGTTTCCATCCATTGTCGGTATCAACATTCAATGCACCTGTGCCACCTGCGCACCCTGAACCGGCGTGTATTCTGTACAATTGGTTTGATCATGTCATTAGACACAAGTGTGAACAATTTTGAGTTGCTGTGTGTAAACGATGACAACTGTGGTGTAGTTATGTTCACAGTTTTTCTTGATTGCTTAAACACAAAAACGGGTTCCTATAGCGCAAAAAACCCATTCCCTTACTTCATTCCCAAAACACACACACACATTTCCCATAACCCTTAACACTGGCCTATTCACCTGTTTCCACATGTTTCAATATCCCATGGGTATATTACTGTGCATGGAATCTTCCTTCCATGTTTTGTCAGTGTGACAAATTTCAAAGGTCAGGTTTTTGACCAAAACAGCATACAGTATTCCCTTATCCAATAATGGGTAACACTTTATTTGAAGGCGGGTGAATAAGACTGTCATGATGCTGTCATAATCATGACATGACACCTGTCATGACACTTTATGAATGCTTATGACAGTCGTCATTAAGTGTCATTCGGTAAATTATGTCACTTTTAATTCAGAGTTGACATTGTTTGAGATGTCTTTGTTATGACAACTTGACATAGACCAAAACAACATAACCTGTCATAAACATGACATAGAAGACCTTATTATCAAACTTTGAAAATCTATTCACCCACACGGAAAGAACCTATATGAGGATATATGCACATATATGAAACCTAATATGCAGAATATTTGTGCATATATGCGCATATATACATCATATATGCGCATATATGATAATATACAGTATATGCCGCATATATATAGTATATATGTGTATATATGCCACATATATGCTGCATTTTGGCCGCATATAGGCCACATTCAGGTGCATATATGTGCATATACAGGGCATATAGGTCTCCCATATTGCTTCTTTATATCCACATACAAGCCCTATATGTACATACAAGGTATGTCTCGTATATACTGGTAGCTCATATATCTGACATTTGCAACTGTCATAAAGGATGCCTAGCTCATATTTTTATGCTCAAGGTAATAACTGCATATTTGTCCAAAGTCCCTTACAAGGAAAACAATAATAATTTCAATAACTTATTAATCGCATGTGGACCCCTCTACATCAGTTTGTTGTTAAATATGTATTATTTAAAATTGTCGTCATAGAATAATATAAACACTGAATGACCACTATTACATTGAAAGTTGTTTCCTTTTTGTTTATTCCTAACATTTTTAGAGGCAACTAGTCAAGCGTCGAATAATTGATGACGTCATCCTCATGCGCAGAACTAGCTGAATCCAGAGCTAAGTAAACGTAGCTCTGGCCGAATCTAGCTGGGAGCAAAAATGGCGCGATCACCCTCGGAGATTAGATATGCCCTACTGAAATGGACAGAGGGCGGGGATAGAGGGGCACATAGTATTTTGTCTCTCGACTGTGTCCGCAATTTTTCAGTTGAAGACTTTTTGGACGGTACCAAGGAGCACTTGGTGGAATGGCGGAAAGGCTGCAAGCCTTGGCCGGTGTACTGCGCTTTTGTTCTTGTTTTACTTGATTGCTTTAATGTGAATAAATTACGTAAAGTTAAAGGGTTTTATTTGTTTGTGTAGGCTATGTAGCTATGGATTTTAATATTTTTAAAATCTTTACTTATTTATATATGAAAACAGCCAATTTCATATATGTCGCATATATTCCAAACCTATATCAAAACCTATATTAAAACATATGTTTATATAGGTTCTTTCCATGTGGGCAGCTTTACGTCTTAACGTGACATTAAACTGTCATATATTGATAGCTTTGACATTGTAGTGTGGAATCTTGTCATTTTGTTGGTTCTTTTTACTGCTTTATTTATGTTTTTTACTTATTTTTCTCACAAATTGTTTTGTGTTCAAATACAATACATTTGAAAGTATCTCTTCTTCAAGAAGTAAAATAATGTCTTGACTTGTCTGTTGCTTTTAAGGCATTTAAATGATTTGACCGTGAAATTACACTTAATGACACCTTAATGAAATGTTCAAAGTTTTCCACTTTACTTGAAGTCAAGGAAAACATTCACAATACTGTTATAAACTGACATGACCATGTAATTACACTTAATGACACCTTAATGAAATGTTCAAAGTGTTCCACTTTACTTGAAGTCAAGGAACACATTCACGACACTGTTATAAACTGACATGACGGTGTAATTACACTTAATGACACCTTAATGTCATATCACTAGGAAGAACCAACAAAATTACAAGATTCCACACTACAATGTCAAAGCTATCAATATATGACAGTTTAATGTCACGTTAAGATTTTCAAAGTTTGATAATAAGGTCTTCTATGTCATGTTTATGACAGGTTATGTTGTTTTGGTCTATGTCAAGTTGTCATAACAAAGACATCTCAAACAATGTCAACTTGGAATTAAAAGTGACATAATTTACCGAATGACACTTAATGACGACTGTCATAAGCATTCATAAAGTGTCATGACAGGTGTCATGTCATGATTATTACAGCATCATGACAGTCTTATTCACCCGCCTTCAAGTAAAGTGTTACCCAATAATGTAAGAGGTATTTATTACAGTACTGTTTAATTTTGTGAATTTCTCTCGCCAGGGTGTTCTTGAAAAGGGTTATCTGAATAGTCAGTGCTGTGATTTTACAAAGTTCCCAATTATTTCTCTAAAAACCTATTCTAAGCAGTTTGGTAGCAGTGTGTTGAATTAACACATTTTTTTTTATTATTAATCCCTCCAGTGTGTAACAAACACAAGTCATGTTGTATGTATTTTTGACAGCTTGTGTGTGTTGTCTTAGCCTAGTCCTAACTAGACCTTCGTACTCATTTCATTCATACTAAAGAAGAACTAAAGGTCTAACGATTTCTCACTTGAAGGCGGGTGCTGTTGAAGTTTAAAACCTATTGGCTCTGCCCAGTGCCACTCTGGATCTGCCTTAACCAATCGCTAACGTTTGGTCGTGACGTATTTCATGCGCCAGAAACCACGTTGCGTGCAGTATACAAACGGCAGATGCAGTGAGCATTAGCATTAGCCTGGTTCCGCCCGCCTCCGTACTTCCGCTCAATAACTGAAATTCGCGCACGACCTCTACGTCACTGTTCTCAGGCCGCGCCTCCTGTTCGCTGATTGGAAGGCACATTTGAGGGAAAAGAAATCGTTCTAACATACAGCACGGCCAGACCTTAGTACTGAAGTGAAATGAAAATTGAGCGGAAGTACGTAGGCAGGCGGAACCAGGCTAGTGTTGTCTGAGGGCGAAGTTTGAATTAGGTCCCAGAAGTTAGATGTTTGTTTACCATTTTGAAACACGAGTGCCAAATGTGTTTTAGCAAGTGAGAACGTGTTGATAATGAGATGTGCGATCGGTGCAACTACCCAAACTTGTATAAGGTTTTGCCAAAAGAGTGATTGTCCTTTTCTATGTCCTATGTCTAGTGTCCGTCAAGCAGTGTATTGACCAATCGACCAACATGTTTTTCTCCCCTGATCCTACAGTTCTGATTTCAGCAGCTACAAGCAGCTGCTTTCAGTAACCTACTTATTCATAAGAACAATTCTCAATGTTGCAATGCAATCGATCATCCTAACACCTAACAAGTCTTGTGGGTGTGCAATTTTTGTTTTGGGTAGGGACAGACTAGGTAGGGGGAGTTGTGCGTTTGGATTGGGTTAGTGAGCCCCCTAGAGGTCAGAAATCAATTCATGCTTCTTTAATTTTTCCGAAGACAAACAATGAAATCCAGGCATACGTAACATTAATGATCAAAACACATCCATAATACCATACAAATGTACAGTATACAGCCTATGCAATGAGTTTGTGTGACACAAACGCCATAACCCAATAGCAGTTGTACGTCTCTGTAACTCATCTAAGCCATGTTGTCAGACCGTACGCATGGCATTGTTTGTCGTTCGTCTGACCAGACAATCTGGATTTCCATATCCATTCTCTCCGTTCACACCTCTGTGTTTGCCTTCATCAATCAATCACATTTCTGTCCCCCTGCTTGGTTTGTTAAGGTAATTATCCAAGCCAAATGAAACGTCTCTCAGCCCTAAAAGCTAATTCATTAAGTTGGCTCTCGCATCGGCTTGTGTGCCACCGGCTTAATGCATCTCTCTGGTCGCGGTCACACTGTGCTCATTCTTGGAGACAGTGCTCCATTTTAAATCCAGGGTGGAGATTTGTATCCTGGAGTGAAGTCTTCATATCCATACAATGATTGCTTTGGAAATTATCTCAATGACTAGGCCCATAAATTACTCCTCCCGCAAGGGGGGGTTTGACTGCTGAAAGATATACACTCGGTGAGCCAAATGTAATGGAGCCTGGGACACATTTTCGGTATATACTTTGAATAATTCTCGTCATTATTCCCCAGCCAGCGCGAGACAATAAACAGGGGTCTGCAAGTTTTTTTTTTTTCTTTACTTGCACGGTGATAAGTAATGGATTGACGCTTCAAATGAGTCTCTTTTTTCTTCTTCTTCTTAAAGACATCCTGTTTGCATCCTGTTGAGAATGATGATTCACACAGCCGTGTCCTGCTGAGAGTGGTTAGCGTTACTTAAAAGCCTTTCGGTGTACAATATGTCTGTGCCTATGGTACACACATTGACACACACACACACTCACACTCAAATACACCCAAAAACACACACACCTGCACAAACCATTTGGTCGAGACCGTATGTCTGAGCGTATGTTTGTGCATGGTGCGTGCACTCATGCAATCCTCCCGGTTGCAACGGGCCTTCGCGTTCAGCGGTTCCTCTGTCAGATCGACGTGTCAGCGTCTGCCAGAGAGTTTTAGAAAACCCCGTCTTATTCGGATTACATATAAAATAGTGATAGAGGCCGTATGCTGGCATCAATCAAATGGTGGGTGGGGGGATGAGATGCAGGTAAGTAAAGGGAAGACAGCAAACCCAAATTGAAAAAAAAAAAAAAAAGTATGATAGCGGAGAGGAGAGCAGATATGGAAACTAACCTGAATGGAGGACCGGCAGAAGGGAGTTTCATGAAGAAGAAAAAAATAACATGAAAAGAGGAATACTGATTTAAAGTTCACGGGAAGAGATTTGGGTTCTTTTTTTAGGATGCAAAGAAAGGAGTGGGGAGATGAAAGGAGGAGGGATTAAGAGAGAGAGAGAGAGAGAGAGAGAGAGAGAGGAGCCCGGTGGAGGATAGGTGGCGTTTGAATATCCATAGATGTGTCCCAAAAAAAAAATCGGGATGGGATGAGGGGAGCAGATGAAAGCATGAAAAAGAGAAGGACGGGACGGGGCAGAACGAGGCAAGGAGGGAGGGTAGGTGGGAGGGAGGGAGGAAGGGAGTGAAGGAAGAAGGGCATGGATCACAGGAGACCGGAGGCCTAGAGTGACTGGAGTGATCGGCCGGATGACAAGCCCTGCCATTTCCAAACCCAGAAATGCACCAAAGCGGTCGACGTCCACTAGGCACTGTAACCCTGGTGAAATGTCTCTGTGTTTGTGTGTGTCTGTGTGTGTGTATTCATGTGCTTGTGCGTGTGTGTGTGTTTAAAAGGGGCATCTCTACACCACCAAATTGAATGTCATGCTGTTTTACAGGAAAGGCCTCTTTTGCAAAAGCTGAATTCAAAAGTGTAGGTGTGTCAAAGCAGTGGAGACACAGTGTGCTGTCACTTAAAACAAATTAAACTAAACCAAATGTAACTTTCTACTCCAACCAGAGGGTCCCTTAATAAACTGGACATTTTTCAAACTCTCAGCCTAATGAGGCCTCAAGAAAATCCAACGTCTTGTTTTCAACACGTTTTACTGTAAACAGCATCTATGACATCCAAAATGGCGATTGGGCTACACAAAGTTAGGGGTGAGTTGCCACGCCCAAGGTCACCTCGCTACAGTTTTGCTCTTTTGCTCATTAAATAGCTAACTGGTCCTTTAATTCAATGATTAACTAAATGTCACTTCACAGCCACATCAAGCACTGGCATCCCTTCTCTCCACAATGCCTATAGCAACCACTGCGACTCGATTTGAAAATGAAACTACATTTGAATTACGTTTGGGGTGTATTATATACCATTTATATTAAATTATTTGTATCAACAGTCACAACCCCGCAACAATCTCTCGTTTCATATGTACGTTGTTTACTCATGTGCTTATTGCATTTGAGTTGTGGAGAAGAAGATGACATTGGGCAGTTTTGGGTTTCAACTGGAATATGAATAGTCCACATAGACAGGACTTTATTTACAGGTAAGACCAGAGCCTTCACTCTCTTTTGATCTTCTCCTACTCGTGAAAATAACGAGTGCAGGGGCCTTCCTGTGAATGTAAAAAAGCTTAGTAGGAATTGGAGCTCCTTTGTGCTTGGTAGAAAAATGAAGGCTGTTAATATGAGAAAAAGGAGAGAGAAGTGTGGCACAAGAGCGCGCACGTATCAACCAAATAAATACAAATGCTAAATCCAGCCTAGAATTTAAAAGTTTTAAGTGGTCAATGTGTTTCTATGCCCACCCATTGAGAAACCATTTTTAAAAGTAATTATACCTTGACCTTTTCTCTGCTCCAGCATGCATCAACACCAGCTTTTATTCCCAATCGCAAGTTGTTTTTTCTTCCGCTCACATGTATTCGCTTTTCAAACCCTTTTTTTAAAGCTCCCTTCATTTTCTAACTTGTCTTTCTCTCTCTCTCTAAGGGGAAATAACCCATTTAAATAACGGCGCTCATTCATGCAAAGAGACCTTTGAATTCAATTGCTACATTTAAATGTTTAATTACGCGCAAGACAATTAGGGAGAAGGGTGTTGGACAAAAAAAAAAAAACGAGGAGAGGGAATTTGTTGTTGTTATATGCCGTTGTGTGCAGCTTAGCCATCTGTTAACACCTAAATGTTGCTAACTTGACTCAATTTGTTATAATGTCAGGGGTGAGAGGCTAACAATTATCATTGATGCCCAGGGATAAATCTCTACACTAATTGCCGCACATTAAGCCGAAAGAATAAATGAGGTCATTGTATTTAAAAGCTATTATATGTGCACACAGGTGAACGGCTAATGAAACAAGTATCTCTCCAACGTAAAAAAAAAGAAAGAAAAAAAACAGGAGCGGTGAATTATTACGGTTTGTGTCAGAATCAACCGATTCGCCACATATGGACTGGTTAAATTCAACAGTTTTGCAAGAGCAGGCAGCAATTAGTAATCTTCTTCCACCAAAAGGCTTCGCTATGCATTGCCAGCCATTCTGCTTCATCCATCCACAAGCCAAATGTCAGAGCCCAGGAACACAGGGGGAGAGGTAAGCACATGCATATATATCTCCATTATCACTCTCCAGCCACTTATCCATTCTCCCTGACCTTCTTGATGTGGGTGACTTCCTCCTTCGAGCGATTGCTGTGTGCACCCGAGAGAGAGAGAGGGAGAGGGAGAGAAGAGGAATAAAAAAGACTAAGGGAATAAGAAAGCTTAAGAATAAGAAATGAAAATGTGTGATTGTACGCCCTGGGGGGCATATCAGATGGATAGTGTGTATACTTGCATGCCCCCCCTGAAAGCTGCAGAGCACAGGGGTTAAAGGACCCGCGGTGAGGAAGGTGGCATGGGATGTATTGACAGAGGAGAGTGGGGTTTGCTAAAGGAAAGGGAGGATGTAGGCCGGTCAGTGAGAGTTATGACTTGGCCCGAAGGAGAGATGGTAAGAGATATATGGTGGGAAAACCGAAAGAACGGAGAAGATATGAGGCACGCTGGGAAAGAAATAGATGAGATACAAAAAAAAAAAAGAGGCAACGAACAAAACAGGGGAAATGGGGGGGGGGGGGGGGGGGGGGGGGGGGGGGGGGGAATAAATTAACGAAATAACAGGAACATTTGAGGAGGCGTACATTTAGATCGAGGCAACGAGGAGACGAGGAGAGAGCAAGAGATACAGAGGCTAAATTAACAGTAACAAGAGGTTGAGAAACCGGACACAATGCAATGTAGATAGAGATAGGGCTTGGGAGTGAATAGGGAGAGGGGGGGGGGGGGGGGGGGGGGTGGGAGGAATGTCTATTGGCAGGAAGGGTCTAAAGCCATCACCTCCAATCCAATCCTTGAGATTTATTACCGGAGAATCACACTTGTTATGGGCTCTGTGATGCCGGCTTTACAGAGCAAATAAAAGGCAGACATAATTAAGACTACCAAAGGTATAAATCTCACGTGAGAATGGCCCACTGCACACAGGGACTGCATAAGTAATTTATATGCTCCTCTGAGAATATGCCAGAGCTTTGATACTATTAAAGGTATGGCGATAAAAGATGGCTGAATTTGCAAAAATAATCGGAGGCAAATAAGATATGTGCGGCGACGTTCCTCAAGGGCATTGTAAAGAACAATAACAAATATAGGACACTTTCACTCAGTGTATCTCGTTCGAGGGCCTTGTTATTCAAACCACGTATGTATACAACATATATATATATATATATATATATATATATAGTGCTGACTTGTTCAAACTACGTATGTAAATTATATGTACTATTGTTGTTTATTACACGGCTTTGTTGAAAACTCGATTCTGATTGGTCATTTACGGCATTCTACGGTCTGTTATTCTGTTATGAATAAGCAATACAATTTCAAATTACTGATTTCTTTAGTAAGTAGCCGTGTAATAAGCGGGATAATGTACGGCGAGCGAGCGCCGGGGTCCTGCATCACCCTGTCTGGGTTTATTTTGCAATAATGTCCGGCTCGATGTACATTATCCCTATAAGATATATTAAGGCGTTGGGATGGGAAACATTTGGGTGACTGCTTGCCAATGGTGCACTGCAGTCAACAATCAGCAGCTAATATGCTATGTAGCCCGCCGCGCGGCCGTTCACCGCTAGTGATGTGGACACAACCCTCTCATTTAGTTTGGTTATATGTCGGCATCCTATTTATGAATTCCAATCCTAACCAGCTCAGATATGAGACGCCCTTTGAGACACTCGTCAATACATTTACCATTTAACTACTATCTCTCTTCTGGTTATCTCAATGCCCCAAAGGCATACAATCGAGGACCTGTTTCAAATTGGTTTCAATGTGGTGCCGGCAATCCTCTGTAGGTCGAATCATGATTAGCTGTTTCTGATTTGATTGAGGTTACATTTAAGTTACGTTCAAGTGTGTTTCCCATAATTTAGCGTCCTGCGGTACTTCAATGTAATAATTTGTGATTCCACCAAAGACAAAGGGAATCCACATCAGATCAAATCCTATAATCCTAGATCAAATAGTTCAGATCAAATAGTTTACATTAATATCTTAATAATATTATTCTATTACTTGAAAGATAGAATATAACTATCAATGGTATGACTTGTCCTAGGAACAGCATTTACCACTTTTAACATGTAATATTATCCATATCGTGAGACAAGACATCCTTCGACAACTTTGCACATTTCAGAAAATAGCCCAAGGCCCGAGAAAACACTGCAGCTTATTTGAAGTTAGCCGCAGTTAGCCGCGAGCCACGTGTAGCTTTGCCTGTGCTACAATTGCTTCGATGTTGTGTTTGTGGTGCAGTGCATCATCCCCCGTGTGTTGAGCCTAAGCAGCGCCGGAGTCAAACACCCGTTTGTGTCTTTAGCCCTCTTAAAGGTGTTAACACACTCTTTTGAAGACAGCCTTAATTGGGCGAGGAGAGGTGGAAATGCTGTGTGTGTGTGTGTGTGTGTGCATGTGTGCGTGTGTGTGCATGTGTGCTGTGTGTGTGTGTGTGGGGGATAGCAGATTTTGTGGTCCATGGTTTGATACCGCAACCCCCGCCCCTTCCTCCAGTTTAAGGAGGTGTGGAGACTAGAAAATAGAGGTCTAATTGATCCCCCAGGGGCGTATGTATCTCAGCATCTCTCATAGATCAAGGTGGGGGAAAGAAATGCTAGGTAGAGATGGCAGCGCTTTGGAACTGGAACACTGTTGCACGCTAGCGCTAAGGCACACTCACCCACCGTCTACTACTAATGCCTACTGCTTCATAATACCGCAGTACATGTTGACTACATTATAGTCAATAATTGAGAAATAATTGCATTTTATTTGCAACGCAGAACATTCAGGTTCTGTTTTCTTTTTCCTCCGGTTTATCTTTAATAATAATCGTTGTAATCGTTTTTAAATATATGTAAATATATACTGTTGATTAACACCGGGGAAATTAGAAAAAGTAGCACCATTATGCTAATGGTAACTCCGTCAACTGACTGAGTTATTTAGTTTGACGACATTAATTTAGTCTGATGAATACACACAAGTGAATAATTTCCGCTTTGCGTTGTTGCTCCATAAAAAGACTGTCAAAAATTGTCAGCGGCGCATACTGCATAAGTTCAATACCTTCACAGGTAGTCAAAGGTATTAACTACCTTAAAGACGGAGCCGTATTGACGTGTCTATTTGCGATGAATGTGCTCCCCCTCCAAAATGAGGAGCGGCCTCAAATGTGACTCCTTATTTAGACCTCCGGTTTGATAAAGTGCACAGTTCCATCCTGACGCCCGATTTCAATGGCCGACTCTGTAGATGCACCTCATCAGTCGATGTACCTCATCATCCGTACTTCGACTCACGGGAACTATCCCTTTCTCTCAATACGAGGCGCGGACACACCCCCTGAATGCGTGACACACCTCCCGAGTGCACGCGCGCGCACGCACACAGACACACACACACACACATACACTCGCTCATCATCCACTTAACTCCCCTGCAGAGGTGAAAAATCGTCAATTTTGTTCCTACCAAATGCAAAATCAAGCGCAGTGAACAAAGAGCCTTTCTCGTGGGGGAAAAAAAAAGCCATGTAAAATACCTGCTATTTGGAAGGTGACGCAGAAATAACCAAAATGCATCCTTTTACCCCTACTCCCCTTTTCTTCTATTTCCACTTTACAACTTCTCATTATCAGCCTCCCCCATCCTCTCATCCACTTGTCAGGACTTCCAGATGGTTCCATCATTGCCTTTCTCACACCACAGCCAGCAAACGCTGCTTCCCCCCCCCCCCTCTTTCTTTCTCTCTCTCTCTCTCTCTCTCTCTCTCGCTCTCTCGCTCTCCCTCCCTTGATTATCGAGTCACAGTTCTTACCGTTTTTTTCTTTAAACTTCCTTCCTTTTTTTTTCTGTTTTTTTTTTTTTTTTGTATTTCCATCACACCACACCCGGTCCAGCTCATTGTGTCCAGCTAGCTGCCATGTTACAAAGTCATTTCAAATGGTAGCACTGCAGCGTTTGCCCCCCCCCCCCCCCTCCCAACAGATATTGATTACATGTACAACAATATGTGGATGCTGTGCTCCTGGAGCTCTTCTATTATAGGAGGCGAACGCCTGGTGAAGTGGAGGATCAGCTGTGGTTGTTGATTAAGCTTGAGTTTTTCTTTTCTCCGTTTGGTCCTGTGCCTAAGCATAATGTTGTCATGAGAGTAAGCCAATGGAAGTAAGAAAGTTGCATTATTTTAAAATCTATCTTGACATCGGTTTCAATTGTATTATTTA
>JAOPHQ010000114.1:12500-64003 GCA_030340625.1 Merluccius polli | reverse complement strand
AAGTCGGAAAGGCCGCGTTACAATAGCAGCACCGTATTAGTCTGACACATGCAGTACTGACTACACTGTGTACACATGCAGTACTACTGACTACACTGTGTACACATGCAGTACTACTGACTACACTGTGTACACATGCAGTACTACTGACTACACTGTGTACACATGCAGTCCTACTGACTGCACTGTGTACACATGCAGAACTACTGACTACACCGCACTACACCATCTTTAGGAGTTGTTTTACTTGACATCGAAGGCTTGGCTCTCGAAGTCAAAGTGGGTTTTCACCCGAGTGAATCTCTTCCTGCAGTCCGGAGCTGGAGAAAGGCTTGAAGAAAAGAGTGAAGCTTCACGAGAACGGCGAGAGCGAGGAGAACAGCCAGAATAACGGACGCAACGGAGAGAACGGACAAAATGGAGAGATTGATTCTGATGACAACTATGCTGAGGTAGCCTAGCGTGTTCAGGAGTCACACGCCTTCAACGTGTTAACAGTGTTATACCTGTCAATAGAGTTACATCTAAAGTATGTGTGTGTTTGTGTGTTTGTGTGTGTGCGGGGGTGTGTGTATGTATAATTAAATGTGTGCGTGTGTGTGTGTACGCACGTGGGTGTGTGCGTATTCAAATGTGTATGTGTGTGCTTATGTGTGTGTGTGTGTGTGTGTGTAGGACACCATGTCTCCACTTCAGGAGGAGAGTGGTAACGACGAAGATGAGGATGAAGAGGAGGGCAGAGATGAAGAGTTTGACAGCGATGAGAGTCAGGTGGATTCAGACTCTGACTCTGATGACAAAGGTGGGTTTAATAATAATTAGTAATGATTAATTATAATAACGATACATATTATATAATATTAGGTGCGGTTGAATCTATTTCAGAATAAAGGTCTTACATTGCAACGTTACATCCCAATGACTGCCTCCATTTTGGGAGCGTTGTAATGTTAGTTATTATGTTGGTAGTTTTTGGTCATTGTTTAGTTCATCAATGGATTGTAATATATTATTTTCTATCCTGACCACTGACCTGTGACCCCCAGCGAACTACCAGGCGGACCTGGCCGACTTGACCTGCGAGATCGAGATCAAGCAGAAGCTGATCGACGAGCTGGAAAACAGCCAGCGGCGGCTGCTGATGCTGAAGCTCCAGTACGAGGAGAAGCTGATCCTGCTGCAGAACAAGATCCGAGACACGCAGCTGGAGAGGGACCGCGTCCTGCAGAACCTCAGTGAGGCTCCACACACTGGGAGCGGGTGGAGGGGGAGCGGTGGGGCATCATGGGATATGTAGTCCAAGTAGGTCACGGAGGATAAAGTTAATGTCAAGCCGAATTGAATGGAAAAAAGGACGCACATGTCTCACACAGGGAACACGATTGTCCTGTCCTGTCCCTTGGGGTCAGTGAAGGTAGAGGGGCTGTGGTATCATGGGATATGTAGTACGAAGCAGGTCATAGATTGTGTCCAAACCAAATTCAACAGAAACAAAGAGCACATAGAAATTGTTCAGTTAAAGGCACACAGCTGAAGGGGTCCACAGCATCCAGCAGAACTGCAGTGGGTCACCGGACACTGTGGCGTCATGGGACCATCATGTAGGGGCCAAGTACTCAACTCTCAATAATGTTTACTTTTACGAAATGTGTCTCAGCCAAGAGCATGGGAGGGAGGAATTGGGTGGCCACAATGCTATGTGCGAGATGAATGATGGGTAATGTAGTTCCACGGCGGCTCTTAACACCACCCCCCCCCCCTGACTAGTGTCCATGGAGAACTACACGGAGGAGAAGGCATGCCGCGTCAAGCAGGAGTACGAGAAGCGCCTGAAGGAGATGAACCGAGACCTGCAGAAGTTGCAGGCGGCGCAGAAGGAGCACGCGCGCCTCCTCAAGAACCAGGGGAGGTACGAGCGGGAGCTCAAGAAGCTCCAGGTGGAGGTGAACGACATGAAGAAAGCCAAGGTAAGCCGACGAGCCACCGGTCTTGCGCAACGTTTAACACAATTTGCAACTCGGTCGTTTCAACTCAGATTTCCGAACGTCAAATTGGCAATCTCCAAGATTTACGTTTCGTTCTCTTTGGCGACACCTATGGTGATAAGCGGTAATTGAAGGTGCGTTGCCACCTCAACCTCAAGCACTGTGTTACCTCGAAACTGACACCTATAGCGGCCATCTTGGTTCTAAACGCTAACTGGATGGGGGAAACTGAACCAAGAACCAAGATGGCCGCTAGAGGTAAATAAGACCTATTCGCAATTAGTAGTAATTTGATATGGGGGCGTTGTGGGGAGCTATACATGCAGTGTGTCTGTGTCGTCTGCAGGTGACGCTCATGAAGCAGATGAAGGAGGAGCAGCAGAGGAGGAGGATCGTGGAGGCCAAGAGGAACCGGGAGATCGCTCAGCTGAAGAAGGATCAGCGCCGCCAAGAGGTCCGGAGGACACATGATCTCTTTCTGTCTGTGGGCGTCCCTTTGTCCGACATCTGAACTCCCATATTTGAACTTAATACAGATGTGGAAGGATATGGTGTTGTGTGCAAAATGCGACCTCAGAGTCATTATAATTATGATTTGAACATTACATTTCAACAAGTTTGCAAATTTCTGTATTTTACATGACAATGTGCGTTATCATACTAAGGAAATGCCATAAATACATGCTGTATGATTGCATATGTACAAGCTGTACAGCCAGATGTTGAACGTCTCCAAACCAGCTAAACTTTCCTTACATTTCTCCTTTAAATGATTGTCTTTTATTGTCTTAATCTTTTCAAAATGTGACCCCTGCCCATACAAAGCACTATGAACTGCCTTGTGTTTGAAGGGTGCTGTTTAACTAAACTTGCCTTACCTCCCCCCCCCACACCACCTCTGCCATGCCCACCTCCAGTACCAGATCCGGGCGCTGGAGTCCCAGAAGCGGCAGCAGGAGCTGGTGCTGCGCCGGAAGACCCAGGAGGTGACGGCCCTGCGGCGCCTGGCCAAGCCCATGTCAGAGCGCGTGGCGGGGCGCGTGTCACGCTGGGGCCAGCCCCCCCTCCCGCCGCCGCCTCCTCCGCCGCCGCCGGACTCCGGTGCCGAGCTGTCGACCGGCACGGCGGCCAGCGGCTCGGAGGCCGAGTCGGGGCGCAGCGTGAGCGGCATGGTGCGCCAGTGGAACAACAAGCTGAACACCCACGGCTACCAGGCGGAGAGCGAGGGCAGCGTGGAAGGCGGCCGCAGCGCGCCCGGGTGAGAGCGACACGCTTTGATCGATTTTTATTGAAACAAAATATGGGGTACGGCATCACAATATAGACATTTATTACACGGCTTTGTTGAATACTCGATTCTCATTGGTCAAGTGCGGCATTCTATGGTTATTTCTGAATAGCAGAGTTCGGAAATAACGGTGCCCTGCATCACCCTGTCGGGGTTTATTTCACAGTAATGACGCTGTACATTATCCCTTTACTTACAGGAGTACATTTAGTTTCTTTCAAAGATGCACCATATTCAATAATGTTGAGGTAGATATAAAGAGACGAAAACAAAACTAAACACCCCCACCCACTGTATTTATTTATTGAATTAAGCATGCTATATCATGATATATATTGTTAGATATTAAATTACCTATATCGGGACCGAAGGTTTCGGCCTTGTCGTCCAAATGTGGTTTGGGGGCTGAATACACGCAGGAGAAGTTTCACATGGCATTGTAAAGAACCCAGGCATAAGGTTATTAAATGATGATTTTGAATGGAAAGCAAAAGATGGTCTGTGTTTTGTAGCATGTTGTCAAATAGAGAGTTTATTTCTGTGTTAACCGGCAAAGATTTTGATGTCATCTTTAGAGCATGTTGGGGAAAAAGCACTTGACAGTGTGAACCCTGACACTCATCCCGCGGCGCTGTGTGTCTGACTTGGGTCTATTGATTGTCTGTTCTCTCTAATTGCCTGCACCTTGGCAGATTTTGACATGTTGATTTTAGAGTCAATCTTGATATTTCTGCTATTATAATTACTTTTCTATTACTTTTTTCTTCTCTCTCTCTCTCTCTCTCTCTCTCGCCCTCTCGCTCTCTCTCTAGTGTCAGGAAGAAGATACAGCGGAAGCCGTTTGGCGTTGGCGTGGTGACGGCGGGCGCGCGGGGGGGCAGCCTCACCAAGTCTTCCCGCCAGAAGTGGCAGACACTGGAGCGCCGCGTCCTGGACATCGTCATGCAGCGCATGACCATCGCCAACGTGGAGGCTGACATGGACCGCCTCATCAAGGTAGTGACCTCTGACCCCTGACCCCTGACCCCACCCTGACAGTTTGACACAGAGGGGAGAGACGAGGAAGTGATCTATCTATAGGGCTTGTTCAACATCCCAACGTCACATTGCAATGACCGGCGCCATTTTGGGAGCATAAGAGCGTTGTAATGTTAGTTATTATGTTGGTAGTCATGTTTTTTTGGTCATTGTTTAGTAATTAATGTTGAAATGATTTGTCATTATGTGGAGACATTTGTTTGAAACTGCCACAGTGTTTCTCATGTGAGACTTGGCAAAACAACATTTTCATTAGCCGAGATTACGATATATTTACAACAACAATAACCTCTCAGCTGGGAGTCAAACCTGAACCACTAGACTACCCTGCCCAGAATGTGCTCTGTTTTTCATCACATCCTGGGGGGGATTTTAAATGGCCACCGGCGTGTCCATCATTGTTACTGAACCAAACGTGTTTGTCAAAACTCCTTCCTAATTCAGTTTTATTTGTGTATTTTCTGTTGTTAGAGACAAGAGCAAATGTATAATTTCAGTTATTATCCTCCTCACACCTTTCTCAGTTGTTTACATGGCAACAGACATAGTTGCCATGTTTTCCCATTAGCTGTGAGCTTATTAGCTTAGCCGGTCATCCCACATGGAAGCGGCATAAAGCCCCCTATTGTAAAAAGTGACAATCCTAGCGTAGCAAATTGCTGTTTGCCTGTGTGTGTGTCTGTCTTTGTGTGTGTGTGTTTGTCATCCCATCCATTTTCCCTGGGATTGTCCCGTATCTCACCCTTCTCTCCCGCTGTCCTCCCATTAACCCCTGAATCTCCCATATTTTAAACCTTTCCGATAAAAAGTTAATAAGAACATAAACCATTTAATAACCAGCTAATTGTAGTCACTTACTTAATGTAGGAGCTAGTTCACCCAATCTTTGTTGCACCGGTATTTTAATGCAAGTGGTTGCCAAGCGCTGACTTTAGGATTCACTGTGCGTACCCTCTTGTCTAAATGTAAGGGGTATGAGGACAGTGGTAGGGGTGGTGGGACAGTCCTGTCCCCTTGTCTAAATGTAAGGGGTATGTGGACAGTGGGGGGCGGGCGTCGGAAAATATCCCTTAGTTTCAAACCCCAATGTTGACAGCTGTTGTTTTTATGTTTGTGTGTATGTGCGTATTTGTGCACATGCGTGCGTCTGTGTGGGTGTGTGTGTGTGAGTCAGAAGCGGGAGGAGCTATCTGCCCAGCAGGAGGCGCAGCTGCACAAGAGGGAGGTGCTGATGGCGGATGGGGAGGGGCCGGAGGGGGAGGACCGCATCATCCAGGAGATGAATGAAGAGATCGAGGTGCTCAACGCCAACATAGACTATATCAACGACAGCCTGTCTGAATGTCAGGCCACCATCGTGCAGATAGAGGAGACCAAGGTGAGACACACACGCACACACACTCACTCACTCACTCACACACACACACACACACACACACACACTCACTCACTCACTCACTCACTCACTCACTCACTCACTCACTCACTCACTCACTCACTCACTCACTCACTCACTCACTCACTCACTCACTCACTCAATCAGTGTTTTGATGGTAAGAACCATATGTTAATGTACTTTAAGCACAAGCACACACACATAATAAACATGATAAATTGTAAACATAATGCATTTAAAAATCCATATTACACAAAGTCATTGTTCATTCCTTCCAAAGTCATTGTTCATTCCTCATAGACATGCACAAACACACACACACATACACACAATATACACACACAATATATATATATATATATATATATATTAGTGGTGGGGCCGTTATCGGTGTTAACGCGCTGCAATAACGCGAGACTCTTATCGCGCGATAAAAAAATTATCGCCGTTAATCTATTGTCAAAGTTGGGTTGGGAGCTGGGTCTATACCGGATTTCCACCAAGGAAGGTAAGCGCCGCGGAACGGTTGCGCTACAGAACGGCTGCGTCCTCTGCCCGGCGACCCCCCCCCCCCCCCCCCCCCCCCCCCCAACACGTTCTCATCCCAACTCGTAATATACCGACGATTTGTCACGCCCCTAGACGTCTGATACTGACGCAAAAGGTACCCTCCCGCGTCTGTGTGAAACGATCTGGGGGTTCTCATAAACCCATTCACGTTGGTAAGAGACGAGCAGAGTCTACAGCGTCCGCTCGCAGAGCAGAGTCTACAGCGTCCGCTCGCAGAGCAGAGTCTACAGCGTCCGCAGTCTACTGTGAAACAATTCACTCCAAAAAGGGTTATGGTTAGGGTTAGGGTTATGGTTAGGGATAGGGTTAGGGTTAGGGTTAGGGTTAGCGTAATCTATCACCGTGACCGGGTTATTATTGGAGTGAATGGACGCTGTAGACTCTGCTCGTCTCTTACCACCGCAAACAGGTTTATGAGAACCCAGATCGTTTCACACAGACGCGGGAGGGTACCTTTTGCGTCAATGTCAGACGTCTGGGTGTGACAAATCGTCGGTATATTACAAGTTGGGATGAGAACGGGCTGCCCCCCCCGTCGGTCGCAGGTCTGGGCAGTGGCGCCTTAATGCACGGGCTTACCTGGGCTTCAGCCTGGGGCCTCGGCCAATCAGGGGCCTCTTAAAAAATATATATTTAAAAAAAGATGATAAACGTCCGTATTCGCGGTGTCATTTCGCGGTGTCCCCCCCCCCCCCCCCCCCGTCAACAATCGCGCACCTCTCCCCCTCCGGTCAACAATCGCGCACCTCTCCCCCTCCGGTCAACAATCGCGCCCCCCCCCCCCCCCCCCCCCCCCCCACGCCATTGTCCAAGCCATTTTAATCTAGATTAATCTAGATTAATTCCAAGATTACAGTTAGATTAATCTAGATTAAAGAAATTAATCTATGCCCAACACTAATATATATACAATGCATACTAAGTAAAGACTGAAAGGAAATGAAAGTGAAAAGTGAAAGTAGCCACTTCCTCCTCCCTGTCCCTGTCAGGATGAGCTGGACTCAGTGGACACCTCGGTGGTCATCAGCTCCTGCTCCCTGGCCGAGGCCAGACACCTGCTGGACCACTTCCTCAAGGCCTCCATAGACAAGGTACAGGAGACTGTAGGGACACTTTCAGCATTCATCATTTGAACAAAAAATAAAATGGACAAAATAAGATGTGGTGGTAGGTGGGTGTAAGGGGTTTGTGTGATCTGAGCATGTAACTACAAAATCTGGACTGGCGTCAATTCCACTGCCATGCCAACACATATTGTTGCCAAGCTGAACATTATTTGTTGATATCTACAATATGTTTTGATTGTGCCGCTGTAGATATAAAAGTAAACCAACGGTGACACCTAGTGGTGGCTGTTTTAAATGATGAAAGTTTAGAAATAAACGTTAAAACCAGGACAAGCTGTGCACCCAGCTGTACTATATGTCTGTTTGCACTTTGCCGGTCAATGAAAATGCAGTAATGTTCAGGGTTACGTTGATAGTTCAGTAACAGGGTTTTTGTGTGCAGGGCTTACAGGTGGCCCAGAAGGAGGCTCAGATCCGGCTGCTGGAGGGCCAGCTCAGACAGACAGATATGATTGGCTCGTCCCACAACCACATGATCCTGGACGCCCTGAGGCTGAAGGCTGAGTACCATCCTGAGCTGCAGGCACTCATCCACAATGTCCAGCAGGGTGAGAGTGATGTGTTGTACATGTCTGCACTCTCTCTCTCTCTCTCTCTGTCTCTCTCTGTGTCTCTCTCTCTCTGTGTCTCTCTCTCTGTCTCTCTCTCTCTCTGTCTCTCTCTCTCTCTCTCTCTCTCTCTCTCTCTCTCTCTCTCTCTCTCTCTCTCTGTCTCTCTCTCTCTCTCTGTCTTTCTCTGTCTTTCTTTCTCCATCACCCACTCCTTCTCTCCCCCTTTCTCCCACGCTCTCTCCCTCTCTCTCTCTTATCCTCTCTCTCTGTCTGCTGTTCTCTCTCCCTCCCTGTCTCTCTCTTTACATCTCCCTCTTCCTCTCCCTCACACTCTTCTTCTCTCCCTCTCTCCCTCTCCCTTCCTGTCTCTCTCTCCCTCTCCCTTCCTGCCTCTCTCTTTCTATATCTCCCTCTTCCTCTCCCTCAACCTCTCCTTCTCTCCCTTTCTCTCCCTCGCTCTCCTTCTCCTCTCCTTACTCCATAGTTAGTAAGTTTGAAGTTCCCCCAGCGATTGAGTGAGTCTGTGTCCTGTGTTCCTTCAGAGAATGGCTATGCCAGCACAGACGAGGAGCCGTCTGAGTTCAGCCAGGCGTCGGACAACAGGTGAGATGGCTACAGACTTACCCAGCAGCCATAGTGACTGTAGTGACTGTAGTGGTCGTTTCCTGTAGGATATGGAAAATTAGTCAAGGGGATCCGATCAAGCAACCACTGTGTCATCAACATCTTCTGTGCAATGTGTTCGAGCTAATATTGAACCATTTTGCATTGTGGGTTTTGCTCTACTCTTTCCCAAAGCTACAAACTGCTAAATGTTTTAGCTTGAAATGTGCTCTAAAACACATTGTGCCGTGTAGACGCTAACTTTAATCTATCTAGGTCAATTGCTCTGACTGCAGCGGGTCGAGAAATCTAATGTCAAGTTTTTTTAAAGAGCCTCGCTTTCTGAGGGTGGGCTGGGATTGGAGAGAGAGGGGAGAGAGAGGGGTGAGAGTAGGGAGAGAGGGGTGAGAGTAGGGAGAGAGAGGGGAGAGAGAGGGGTGAGAGTAGGGAGAGAGTAGGGAGAGAGGGGTGAGAGTAGGGAGAGAGTAGGGAGAGAGAGGTGAGAGTAGGGAGAGAGAGGGGAAAGAGTAGGGAGAGAGTAGGGAGAGAGAGGGGAAAGAGTAGGGTGAGAGTAGGGAGAGAGAGGGGAAAGAGTAGTGAGAGAGTAGGGAGAGAGAGGTGAGAGTAGGGAGAGAGGGGTGAGAGTAGGGAGAGAGAGGGGTGAGGAGCAGAGTGGGTCTGTTCAATAGTTAGACTTTAACTAACTTGAAGCCACAAATCTCACATATTGTACCTTTTAAATGATCTAACTCTTCTATTTCTCTCCTTTTCCAGTGTGTCCCACTTGAAAGAGTCCAACAGCCAGGATGATTTTAAATTCAAGGTAAAGTCAATATGTTTTACACATATTACATGTTTTACAATAGATTACACCTCCTCATACTCAGGAACTGAGAAGTCCTGTCATTCCTACTTGTGACCAAAAGGTGGCAGCGCACGCTTGCACTTAATATCCTGCCGGTTACTTGGAAGTTATTTTGAAACGGTGGAAGCAGGCTGATCTAACTCTAAATGTCTTTTATTCAACAAACATTTATTCATCAATTTGACCTCTTTCCTATGCTCCCATTTTACTCCAATTCTTTCCTTCTGTCTTTCCTTTCTTTTTTCTATTCCTGTTGCTGTGGCACACACACACACACACACACACACACACACACACACTTAATCAATCACTCACTCACTCACTCACTCACTCACTCACTCACTCACTCACCCACGCACTCACTTACTCACTCACTCACTCACTCACTCACTCACTCACTCACTCACTCACTCACTCACTCACCCACCCACCCCCCCTCCCCCAGACGGAGCCCCGCCTCCTGGCCCAGATGAAGGCGGTGTCGGCGGAGTACTTGGGTCCGTCTGGTCCAGACTCGGCGGCCAGCAGCAAGCAGCAGTACATCACCAAGTCTCTGGCCTCGCTGACCGACATTCAGGAGGACTGTCTGGGTCTGGGTCTGAGTCTGAGCCTGGCCTCGGGGGGCTTCGGCCTCAACCTGGCCCTCAGGGACCCCGGACACAAGGAGCGCGCCTCCCGAACCTCCAGCCTGCCGGTCAGGGGCCACACCTTGTAAGACTTCTCCGTAGTATTTTGTACTCTTTTAATGTGTCGGAAAATTGGCTATTTGCTAAAACCTGGCACATTACATCTCGCTCTTATATATATATATATATATATATATATATATATATATATATATATATATATACATACATAAGGTTAATGTTCTTTGTACATTGTCCCTGTTCGAATAAAGTAACTAGTGGTTAGGGTGTAGTCTAGTGGTTAGGGTAGTCTAATGGTGAACCTCTCCCAGCCGAGAGGTTCTGGGTTTGAACCCTGTCCTAACCCTACCTGCTCCTTAATGAGAGATATCAGCCACACAGTCTCTTAGTGTGGAAGTGTCACTTAGTGGTAGTGGTAAATTAGTGAAAACAAAATGCTCAGCGTCAGTACCTTTAATTACTAGCCAGCTTAGCGAGGCGCACGCTGGAAGCTTCAGGGTTGAGCAACATTTCAGTGAGTTTCAGTAAAATCTTCATATTTATTTCACACATTGCTTTCATGTTTCAAGTGCTAATGCAAAACGATCTCAACAACAGAAACTGTTACAATGCAAGACAAAACACTTTGAAGATGAAACTGCAATTTATTGCTGGTGGAGAACAAACTGTGGGTGCTTCGCGTGGACTAGAAAGTACAGAATAACCCCCTAGTGAGCGGAGACCAGGAGTACAACCTCTGCTTACTCCCTGTTAGAGGCTTGTTGTTTAGTTTGCTTGTTTGTGTGTGTGTGTGTGTGTGTGTGTGTGTGTGTGTGTGCCTACGCCCTCAGTCCTAGGCAGTCCCGGGGTTATGATACTTCCCCCTTGATGCGGAGAAAGTCCTACGACCGGGCATACAGGTAACGCCTAACCCTAACCCTAACCCTAACCCTGATCACTCACTCACTCACTCAGTGACAGAGCGGTGCGGATATAGGACTGGCCTGCCGGTCCTGCCAAAAATAAATGAAAGAAAGAAAAAAAAGAAGAAGTGAAAGGATGAGAGATGGTGTGCCAGTGCAGTCCCTGTGACTAACAAGAACTGAACTATAATATAGAATATAATACAAAAACATAATGTAGTGTAAAGAGTGAGAAAGTAAGTCCATGTAGGGAGGAGGTTGTGGTGGATGGGTCAAAACAGGACTGTCACCCAGGAGACTGGGGTTCATGTCCTATGTATTATTTTAGACTTAGTTGACTTATTATTTTCACTCACAGTTTGGTTAGTTTGAGGCAACACAACTACCTGGTTAGGTTTAGGTAACACAACTACCTGGTTAGGTTTAGGTAACACACCTACCTGGTTAGGTTTAGGCAACACAACTACCTGGTTAGGTTTAGGCAACACAACTACCCGGTTAGGTTTAGGTAACACAACTACCTGGTTAGGTTTAGGCAACACAACTACCTGGTTAGGTTTAGGCAGAAAGCAGTTTCTGTCAGAAAGGTTTGTGTCAGGAAGCCCTACGGCTAACGTCTCCTGTGTCCACCTAGGAGACTAATCAGACCCGGTGCAGCAGTGTCCATATCTACACACCCACTTTTAAACTTTTAAAAGTATTTTCTGCTTGTTTGGTGCGATTTACTCTCACAAATCAGACTTTAGATTAGATAGACTTTAGATTAGATAATCTGAAGTCTGATGTCAGACGAGCTCAAATCTGGGAGAACGGGGCGTTACACTTTCTTTCGCTTATTTGTCTGGATCACGTTGCTGGAGGCGGGGGTCCGTCAGCGGGTAATTGGCGAACAGCGAATACAAACTCAGCCGGTGGTGGTCAGCGTTGACCGGTGGGAAGACGAGCTGATGGCGTGTTTTGGCAGTGGGACTTATTTTCCTGGAGAGGTCTGGCAGCACTGGCGTGTGTGTTGACATTGAACCGACACGGTTGTTGCTTGGTAACGTTGAAGAGGTTCACCCACATTCTCGCAAGCTTGTTTTCCATCTGTTTTAAACTGTTTTTCTCTCCCCGACTGTCAGGCCGGCCGAGGGCTACACCCCCCCGGCCTCCCCCCCCCTCAGGATCAGGAACGACCGCAACGTCTTCTCCAGGCTCACCAGCAACCAGACCCAAGGCTCTGCACTGGACAAGTGAGGACACACACACACACACACACTATTACACTCCTCATACATTTACACGCAAATCAAGGAAATCTATACAAACACACAAACGCAATACACACACACCTACAGTATGTGCACACACACACACACACACACACACACACACACACACAAAGCCAAAAGCCCATACTTCACTAGGTGACGCTCCACCCGTTTCCTTTGTGTCCTTCTGATCAATTCAATCCAACTTCCTCAGCCAGCCTTTCTTCCCTCCTCCGCCACCCCTGCACACGTGCGTGTGTGTGTGTGTGTGTGTGTATGTGTGTGTGAGAGGGCCTATAGACGGGCTGAAGGTCAGGCCCATAAAGAGTCAGAGAGCCTCTCTCCTCCTCCTCCTCCTCCTCCTCCTCCTCCAGGGTATAGATTGAACCTCCCCAGAAGGGGGCCCTGCCGTCCTTTATCCTAGAGACCGGTGCACTGCAGAACCACCAGACCTTTCATATTGTGCCTCTCAATGGTCACTCCCTCCCACAGGCACAGTCAGTCCCAATGCAGACCCCGTGGGGAGAGCGGGAGGGAGAGAGAGAGAGAGAGAGACAGAGACAGAGACAGAGAGAGAGAGAGAGGCGGTTGGCTTTTCATTTGTGTTTGAATTTCTTGTTTTTCGTTAGTTTTGTGTTTCTGTCATCGTTTCAACCTTGACAGGTTTTTCCTTTCCCCGGTCAGTCTAATTTTCGAAGAGGGTGACGCATTGTGTCTCTAGTTTTAATGACTCTTTGTTGCTGCTCGTTGGTATGTTCGTTTTGGTTTTTCATTTGTGCGCGTGTGCCAGCATACGTGCAAAAAAATATAACACATACTGTGTGTGTGTGTTAATCCACATTAATTAGGAGTTTGGCATCAGTGACATGACAAACTAAAGTAAACATGTAAAAATTACTCATAGCTCAAACACCTCATTAGATATAATAAAGCTTCAGCCTGTACCAGTACAAAAACAACATCTGGCTCACATCACCATACGTCTATGAAAGCTACGACATCATACATTTTATAATGCCTTATTAGTTCCTCTGAGACATCAAGTCAAGCAGACACAATCTAGAACGAGTCATAAATGCGATGCAAAACCGCCCGTCTGCGTTCAGACAACGAGGACAGTGACATGTCCCCCTGCTAGCGACCCCCTTTACACTCAAGTCCACATGTCAATAGCGCCCAGTCGATTTCAGTTTCCTTTATGAGGGCTCCCGTTGGAGGATGATTGACAACCTCTTCATCCAATCAATCATGTTTTCCCCGCTGTTGCTCCTCTGCATCGGGGGGCTCCGACATCACGGGCGTTGATGCGGACCCGATCCATCATTGTTTTGTAGACGCTTTAAAATATTGATGTGTGTGGTCGTTACATCAGTGGCCCGGCGTCTAATTCCCAGCTTCCCTTACTGTTGTCTTCTCTTAACCTTTAACCTCTGACTTGACCCCCCCCCCCCCCCATACTCTAACCCTGTGATCGCTTAAACCGCCAGCCTCTTGTCTCACCGAGCTGTCTACCCGCTTGGGCTCAGAGATGCGATACTGGTGGACCGAGCTCGCTGGCGCCCGGCTCGCTGGCGCCCGGCTCGCTGGCGCCCGGCGCCGAGCCGATCTTCTGTGTGTACGCTCCTCAACAAATACAGCCTGCTCCTCGCATAAGACATGTCTTGTTGGGATACAGAAGCCCCCTCTGGTTATCCTTGCGGTCCTGATTCACAATTCATAGAGCATGCTGTACTTGTTGACAAATTGTTACCCCCCCCCCCCCCCCCCCCCCCCCCCAACCCCCCCACCGGCTCCCTCCCAACTCCCTTACTCCCCCTCTATGTGGAGGAAAATGGTGTAGCTTCATTAAACACTTGTTGTCACCTTCCTTCCTTCCTCCATGTTGACTTCTATATGCCAGTAACTCCTTTCTGTCCTCCTAAGTGTGGTTAACCCTTTTCCTCCTCCTCCTCCTCCTCCTCCTCCTCCTCCTCCTCCTCCTCCTCCTCCTCCTCCTCCTCCTCCTCCTCCTCCAACCCCCCGACCCCCCCCCCCCCATTCCTGCTCCTTTTCTGCCTCCAGGTCTGATGACAGTGACTCCTCGCTCTCTGAGGTGCTCAGGTAGAGGAACCCAGTCTTTCTGTCTTTACTGTCTTGCTTGTTGACTCACCTTGCCTTGTAGTCCCGCCTCCTTCCCAGGGGGCACCTGTGTGTCCATCCACCCAGCCATCCATCCATCGGCTGGATGGATGCCTGCCTGGCTGGTTCAATCTCTGTGGTGTTTTTTGATTGGATGAGGGGGTGTGTGGGGGGGGGGGGGGGGGGGATTGGTGCTCTGTGGTGCATGTTTTAACCATATGGTATGTGGTATTGTAGTGTGTGTGTGTGTTGTGTGTGAGCCTCACTGCAGTTCGATGGTCTGGCGACAACAGAGCAGATAAGACTTCATTAAGGCAGGGGATCCTGGGAAAACAAAGCCATCCAAATCAAACAAGACAAGATCAAAACGAAATGAAAAGGGGAATATACGCATTTTATAGCCAAAAACTAATCGAATAAATAAACAGATATGAAATATGGATTCGCTATTTACATGTTCAACGATCTGTTGTTTTGTTTTGGTAAAACAAAATGGAAGTGGTCGTTTTTCCATAACTCTGGGTTTTACTTTATCACACGCTTACATTCAGCTCATTACAGCGACTCCATGGAGAGCAAACTTATCTTCTCCTGGAGGTCCCACTGTGGGGAACATCCCTTTAGTCCACATAGGTCTTCCCTCACAAACCCACTCACACACACATATACAGTATACACACACACACTCACACTCACACATATGCAGTATACACACCCACACTCACACACACACACACACACACACACATATACAGTATACACACACACACTCATACATATACAATACACACACACACACACATACAGTATACACACACTCACACTCACACATATACAGTACACACACACACGCACACACACATACAGTATACACACACACACACTCACACTCACACATGTACAGTATACACACACTCACACACACACACACACACACACACACACACACACACACACACACACACACACACACACACACACACACACACACACACATACAGTATATACACACACACACACACACACACACACACACACACACACACACACATATACAGTGTATACACATATGCACACACCCACACACGTGCGCACGCAAACACACACACACACACACACACACAAACCAACTAGTGACACAGATACTGTGTTACCTCATTCCTCACACAGCAGAATACACACAGCATAGTGAACATAATAACACTGAACGTGGCTCATGAAGACAGAAGATAGACGACATAGAAGAAGATACAAAAGTATAAAACAAATATCAAATAAAATATCTTTCTCCGTCTATAATACATACAGGTCTAAAAGACTGACATCCCTTTCAGTAGAAAGTCTGCAGTAGTGAACAGTAGACATGACAACATGGTCGCTTTTCAAGCCGACATGAGCGCTGGTCAGATGGTTCAACCGTATTTCATCCAGAGACCAATAAATATCAGCTTGGGTTCATGCAGGTCATGGCTCTCACACACAACGCTGCTCATCCTCCTCTCCACCTCGTCATTTACACCCTCATCTCTCTCTCTCTCTCTCATACCCTCCTCGTTCCACAAGCTTTTCTCATTTGATTGGTCCTGAATCCATAATAATTGAGCTGTCAGCTGCAATCTTGCCGGTATCAAAGGGGAAACCTCTTTTCACTTTGATCATGCAGTGGCGACATCCGATCACAATGCGGCCAATCAGATCGCTCGCTCTTATTGTTTCGACGGCTGTTTTTGTCCAAACAGTGGAATCAGTATTGCCACTAAGCTTGTGCTCATTGTACTCCCCCCCACTCCGAAAAACCGCCACCAATGATGTCATCGTTACAGCTTTTAACTGGTCAAGCGGCTCTGTGTGCGTGCCATAAGGATGTGTTGTTTTGTATATTTGTGTAGTCGCTGCTGCAGTTCAATTGGGCTTTGAAAGGCTGTGGCTGTCACACACACATCACTCTCATCCCCTTTGGTTTCATGTTGTCCTCAGTGACGGGGGGGGGGGCGTGCATGATGTGTGTGTTTGTCTCGGTGTGGTTTGACAATGCGGGGTAAGAGCGGCTGCCGTTGAAGTTTGTGTTATAAAGCGTCGCTCGAATCCTCCTGCCAACCTTGACGACATGCCAACGCATTTCTGCTGCTCGCTCACGTGTTCTGCTGCTCGCTCACATGCGTGCTCTCTCACCCTCTCTCTCTCTCTCTCTCTCTCTCTCTTCATATCCTTTCTTTTCAACTCCTCTCTCATCTTCTCTCTATTTCTCATTCTCTCCCTCCTCCCACTCTCTCTCTCTCTGTCTCTCCATCTCCTCTCTATTTCTGCTTCTCTCTCCCCTTCTCCCACTCTCTTGCCCTCTCTCTCTCTCTCTCTCTCTCTCTCTCTCTCTCTCTCTCTCCTCAGTTCTTTCTTTTTTCTTCTCCCCTGCCTACTCTCAAACTCAAACTCCCCACCACACACACACACACACTTGCTTTTATTAAGGAATCCACCAGGGACCAATTTTCCTCTCCACATTCCTCTCTCTCTCTCTCTCTCTCTCTCTCTCTCTCTCTCTCTCTCTCTCTCTCTCTCTCTCTCTCTCGCTCTGCTGACTGCTCTCCGAGTGCCTGTCAGCTGGACAACGGGGGGTATTGGTAGTGGTGTGTGTGTGTGTGTGTGTGTGTGCGTGCATGCGAGCGAGCGAGCGCGAGGAGAGAGAGAGAGAGGCTGAAGTGGACAGCTTTTACACATACAGCTTCTCCGGTTGCTCCTTCCACACCCAGCATAATGGCATCCCTCCAGTCGAGGCAGAAGAGAGAAGAGGACGGATGGAGAACAACAAAATTAAACGCACGAGTCGTCATCTAGACCAGCGCTTCTCCACCGGTCTCGCCTCAGGACCCACATGCGGCTTTTGTCATTAAGTCACGGCCTAAAGATAATTAAACAATATTTATTTAGCAATATTGTCATCCACAAGGCCTTCATGTGCTGTTAAAACACAGAGCGAAAACAAAAAGCTGCAACGATTGGTCCTAACTCAATGAAATAGGAAGCCATTGAAACATGAATGAATTCATGGGCTTCTTTTTAAAGATTAAGGTTTGTCGTGATGCTCTGCGACCCAGTTGAGAATCACTGATCTAGATTGTTATGTCGTGCATCTATAATGTGCTGTGTGTGTGTGTGAATGCATGCGTCTTCACACTTGTTCTCATCATAGTTTTGCTCACAAACGTGCAAGTGTATGTTGTGTTTTTTTTATCACCACAAATTTCCATTTATAGTCATTTCCCCCATTTATGAAATCCTCCTCTCTGTGCATGTTTGTAACCGGCCTGTGCCTTGCAGCCCTGCTAGTGCACAACGTCATCCAGACTCTTCCTTATGTGAATGTGTGTGTGTGTGTGTGTGTATGTGTGTGTCCACAGAGGAGTGATCAGTCCCATCGGAGGGGTGAAGGGTGGCCGCAGCGCGCCCCTCCAGTGTGTGTCCGTGGCGGACGGTCACTCCAAGCCGGTGCTCTGCGTGGACGCCACTGACGAGCTGCTTTTCACCGGATCCAAAGGTCAAATGCAGGGTTTCATATTCAAGTACTTGCTTGGCCGGTAGATTTTTCCACTCCGGCAGGTAGAAAGACATAATTAGTAAAGGACATTTTGGACCCTGGGGACGGCTACAGGTAGACAGGTAGACACGCTACAGGTAGACAGGTAGACACGCTACAGGTAGACAGGTAGTCACGCTACAGGTAGACAGGTAGACAGGTAGACACATTGGGGTTCAAGCCAGTACTTTTCGTCTGGGAGTCAAACACCGATACCATACTTTAACTGTCCTGTTTAGATTGTATTTGTGAATTCATAAGCATATCGTGCGATATTTATCGATATCGTGTGAAATTCCCCATCATTTATCATGATCATACATTTCGCCCTTATATTGCCTATACTGCATTCAACTCTTCCTTCTGGTCCCTGCAGACCGGACCTGCAAGCTGTGGAGCCTGGCCACCGGTCAGGAGATGGCCACGCTGAAGGGACACCCCAACAACGTGGTGTCGGTCAAGTACTGCCCGTCCTCCGGCCTGCTCCTCTCCGTCTCCACCTCCTACATCAAAGTCTGGGACGTCCGCGACTCCGCCAAGTGTGTCCGCACGCTCACGTAAGTGGAAACAGTTGCCGTGAGTTTTTTTGTTCCTTCGGTGAACTGAATGGGACTTAAATGCCGTTGGGTTGAATTTTAAGTAAGTAAGTGCTTCAATAGGCAGCGCATGAATACATGAATAAATGGATTAGATTTTACTTGTAAGAGTTATGGAGTTTTTCCTGCTCTGAATATGAATATGAACGAAAATATGAATGGGAATAATAATACCACTGACAATGAAATTAAAATGTGAAAGTTACACCAAGTTAACCACAGCATTACATTCCCTGTTATCCTCTGTACTGTGCTCTATATTGGTCATCCCTCATGCTTCATCACCACCCCACCCACCCTTTCTCATCCACACACACACACACACACACACACACACACACACACACACACACACACACACACACACACACACACACACACACACACACACATCCAAACCAAACTCTCCTGTCTCATTCCCGTGTCCCATATAAACCATATGAACAAGCTGTGTTTCTGTGTTGTGCTCCAGCTCCTCAGGGCAGGTGTTGTCAGGCGACGCGTGTGCGGGCACCACCACCCGCACCATCACCTTCGCCCAGGGAGAGTACCAGGTCAACCAGATCGCCCTCAACCCCTCCGGCACGGTGCTGTACACGGCCGCGGGGAACACCGTCCGCATCTGGGACCTCAGCAGGTGCTCCTCCTCGCGCCTCCTCGCTCCTCCACTGCCCTGGACGATTCACAGCAGGGTGGTGTGATAGTGTGTTGCCAGATGTAGTATGTCCCTGGGGGTCCCTCACACATCTGGTGGTGTGTTTTCTTCCCGCTCCATCGTAATCCCCGAAAGCACAATCCTAGATGGCGAGCGTAAAGCGCATCTCCCTTCATTCAGCTCCTCCACACCGCAGATGTCAAACTTATATACTCATATATTTGACGTGAAATAGATATTATTTTGCCTTCTGCGGCACAAGCTTTGTTTGACCACTGCACCGGCGAGATAATGTCATGCGCGTGCATGCAGGATACTTGTCAGACACGCAGCGCTGCTGGGATAAACTGAGAGAAGTATGCAAGAAAATGCAGCTTCAGAGGCTCAGGCTCCACAATTTAGCCTTGGTTTGTTTAGGCCTTGAGATAGTCTGGGTTTCTGTCATTCAATTTGCGGTAACACTTTACAATAAGGTACGCAAAAATGTGTGTAGTTACTGAGGAACGAATGAGTAACGAATGATGAACAACCAGGGCCCTAACTGGAACCCTAACAGGGCCCTAAGTGACAGTTACTCAGTAACGAATACAGTAGTCCCCTAGTCTGTTTACCAGTAATTCCTCAGTAGTTACTGAGTAACTGTCACTTAGGGCCCTGTTAGGGCCCCGTTAGGGCCCCGTTAGGGGCCCTGGTCGTTCATCATTCGTTACTCATTCATTACTCAGTAACTACACATTACACGTTTTTGCGTACCTTATTGTAAAGTGTTAACCAATTTGCTTCTGAAGTTTTGGATCAGGCGATGTGAGAAGACACAAGGTCGCGTTAACGCAGTGCTGTGCTTTTTACAACAGGAGAAAACACGCCATTCCCTATACTTAGTTTGTACTTATACTTAATCTATAAAGGTTATCGAATGGGAAATATTGGTCTGTAAGTGGAACCTTAAGTGCTTCACCCTTTTAAAGACCATCAATGTGTGTGTGTGCATGTGTGTGTGTGTGTGTGTGTGTGTGTGTGTGCGCGTGTGTCCAGGATGCAGGCCATGGGGAAGCTGACAGGTCACATCGGGTCTGTCATGTGTCTGACGGTGGGGCAGCCTGTCCTGGGCAAGGACCAGGTCATCACTGGCTCCAAGGACCACTATGTCAAGGTCTGGCACCCCCATTTAGACACACACACACACACACACACACACACACACACACACACACACACACACACACACACACACACGGATTCACACGCACTCGCACACACACATAATCACAAGTTCAGACACAGCCCCCACACACACACACACACACACACACACACACAGTCAGCCACAGCTGCTTGGCTTCACCTCTAGAGAAAGGAGCTTGACAGCCCGTTATTCACATCTGATGCCCCCCCCCCCTCCTCGTCTGGGCCTCATCCACAGGTCTTTGACGTGGCAGAGGGCACCCTGGGTAGCGCAGGCCCGGCGCACAACTTTGAGCCGCCCCACTATGACGGTATCGAGTGTCTGGCCGTGCAGGGAGACGTGCTGTTCAGTGGCTCACGGGACAACGGGATCAAGAAGTGGGACCTGGAGCGACAGGAGCTCACACAGGTGTGTGTGTGTGTGTGTGTGTGTGTGTGTGTTGTTTGTGTGTGTGTCTGTATGCCTGCGTGTGTGTGCTGTTTTTAGCTGTGGTGGGCGAGGGCTGCAGGCTAGTATAGTAGGAGGTATCTGTTAGCAGGTCTCCACAGAGACAGCCGGGAGGGAACTGTTTTAAATGGACTCCCATTAGCACAGAGCTAGCAGCACCATGCCTCCTCTTGCTATACAACAATGCATTGTTGCTGACAGCCAATGGGATGTCTGTACCAAACTGATGTCAGAGCACCAGGTCTCAAAATGTCTCAACGTTTTGTATGTGTCTGAGTGTAACTGTGGTATTTTTAGCAACTGGGATGACAAATTGTATGTTGCGCGTGTAAATGACATGCACTTACATGCTAATTAGAATAATCTGTTGAAATGTGAGGTTGGTGTGTGTGATTGCGTTCGGCCAATGTGTTGACTAAGCCACACAATAAATAGCTATTTATGTCTCTATATGAAGGATTGTGTTTAAATTATTTAAGAATACATTTAAAATAGACAAAACTGAGAAGAAGAATTTATAAAGGCACACTCGAATCTCAGATGTTAATGTTTTGTAATGTGGTGTTGATCTCTCCATGCCACGCACGGAACTCACTTTTAATCAGAAATGTGTCTTCCTCGCAGAACGAGATGAAATGGGTCATGGTAGTTGATTTAGTTTTTTTTTTACAACTTTTCTTCAATAAGAAAAGTACTGCGTGTAATTTAGTCTCATCTCCCAACGTTAGTTGAACAGGTAACATCCGTTGTCCTTGCGACGAGGGGAAATCGATCAAGTAAATGGGATTGAAACGTTGTTTACTCACATTGCTGCTTTCTTTGAGGTTAATGTTGTTTTTGTCCTTGTTCATCGCAGACATCCCCAATAATTATGTGTGTAAACAATGGTGCGTGGAAAATACAATGCCACCGCTGGCACAGAGAGCTGAGACACCACAGAGTTGGGTTTGCTTGGTTGTGGAGACCGGAGATACAGACGGGATGGTTTGCTTTTTTCAATTCAGAGAGAAGCACACACAAACACATAGATATACTGTATATCTACCACAACAATAGGTAGGCCTACATTTTGTTTGATATCCAATAGGGATGTCCGATATTATCGGCCCACCGATATTATCGGCCGATATTGGCATAAAAAATCAATATCGGAAAATATCGGTATCGGTTTTTAAAAAAGCTCAAAATGACTAAAGTGGCCTATGGCATGTTATACCTTGTTGGAAAGCTCTAATTGTCCTGAGTCGAATGCAAGCGACCATTTTCTCTTAGTACAAAGACAGTGTGAAATAAATAAACACTTTGTTTGAAATAATTTCAGACATCTGTTATGTTTCAAGTGAGGACGTGGTTTGATGACATCATCAAACGCGCCGCGCCGTCTCAATAACAAGCCTGGGCTGTGCGGCCGTGTAGTGGGACGCTAGTTGTAGCTGTAGTTATGTCGGTGGTTTGGAATTATTTCAAAGTTTGGAATTATTTCAAAGTTTCCGCATATATCGGTATCGGTATCGTTTGATATCGGTATCGGAAATTAAGAGTTGAACAATATCGGTTATCGGTAAAAAAGCCAATATCGGACATCCCTAATATCCAACGATATCATGGCACCATTGGCCAAGTCACAAGTGACTTTGTTGGCATGGTTACTGATCTGCATTCACACAATGGGTATCTTGGTGCTAATGCACTGCATCGCGTATTAGCAAACTTGTTCCTCTATAGGCTGACATGAGAGCAATTCCCATATCTGTCTGCAATTGGTTCAAAAGAAGTAAACAATGTTGTAAATGGGTTTTTGACAGTTAAATAAAAAAAGGTATTTGTTGTCAGTTGAGGCCAAATATCTCCCAAAAGAGCCATGATTGTTTGCTGGATGGATTGACTTTAAAAAGGGTAATAGGTCAACAGGTCAAAACATTTGACACATTTAAACTCAGTATTAATGGCTGCCTAGTAGGTTCTCCCAAGCACACAGTTTGTCTCATACAGGTAAATCGAAATGTTTTTAATCACATATTTTTGCTAGGTGCCTTTAAAAGCACTCCTGTGCTCATTTAGCACAACCATGTTGTGCTAACCCTGCTAAATGAGGTGCCGAACAGAAAACTGGCATTGTCTGGACAGCAGAGTGCTCTGTATCCCAGCTAAAAATACAATGAGGAAGCACAAACGTCTGGTGGTCTGGCAAATACGAACTCCTTCTTAATTAAAATCCTTCAAATGCTTTGCTTTGGAAGGAGCAAACAGCGCCGTGATGTAGGGTCACTCTGTATGATTTGCATTATCCTTTCTTTTTTTACTTCTGTTCTTTGTTGTTTTTGAATTTAAAAGCATGGCTTTGTTATTGTGTTTTCTATATATTTAATGAGGACCTCTTTTTATTCAATTAAACATATATATATAAACATTTTTTCTTGGGGGTTTTGCAGCAGTGAAACAGGCTATATTTGTAGAAGTAGTGCTAATGCTAAGGCATTAAGAGTGAGCTACGATATCATCGTGCTAATGACCGATTATGACTTCTCCATAGGATCTGATAGAGATACAATTCTCCACCCTCCATGTTCTCCTGATTAAACTCAACTCATCAATTCAAATCAAATCAATCTTTATTTACAGACAAGCACTTTCAGGCGAGCAAATGCAATTTAAAATGCTTTACAGAACACAGACAGTTCATTATAAAATAGTCCTTACATACAAGCTCGGCTGAAAATGGGAGTTTTAAGCTTACTGACGTTTTAAACGCCCCCCCCCCCCCCCCCCTCGTGCTTCTCGTCCAAGCCTTAGCCATGACCGCCTGTTTGTGGAAGCCAGTAATATAGCCAGCCAATAATATCGCAATGGCAATATCTGTCATAAATAATCGCAATATGATTTTTTGGACCATATCATAACCAATGGGTGACTAACAGACGCCATCTTGTTCTCATCACACACAGCAAATCCCCAACGCCCATAAGGACTGGGTGTCTGCCCTGGCGTTTGTGCCCGGCCGCCCCATGCTGCTGAGCGCCTGCCGCGCGGGCATGCTGAAGGTGTGGAACGTGGACAACTTCACCCCCATAGGCGAGGTCAAAGGTCACGACAGCCCCATCAACGCCATCTGCACCAACTCCAGGCACGTCTTCACCGCGTCCAGGTAAGCCAGGAGAACTAGGCTGCTCTCCACCGGTCTATGGATGCATCTGTGGATCTGTATATGGAAGTGAAATGTGTATGTAGCCCTCCACGTATGTTAGTCTGCCTGTCTGTCTGTTTGTCTGTCTGTGGGTATGTCTGTCTGGGCGCTTTCACATTAGGTTCGATTGCTTCGAGTTGGTTTTGCGAGTCGCCAATAAACACAAAGAAGAAGAAGAAGAAAAAGAAGAGGAAGAGTACACTAGGTGACTGCTGTTTATGTTGTCGCTCCAGTGTAGAAAAGCATCGTAAGATCCCAGCCCATACAATGGAGTCGACCTTCACCCTACGCCGACTGTTATTGATATTATGGAGACGATGTCAAGAAGATGTGCAGAATAGCGGTCCACTTCCGTGTTTTGGTACAGTTAGCGTTCACCGCTGATGCGAACCGAACCCGAGTGCACATGAACCCATACTCCAGACCACCTCGGGTACGGACTGGGGTCGGTACCCAGGCCTCTGGTGTGACCTGTCTGTCTGTGGCCTGATCTGTCTGTCTTATCTGTTGTTATGTCAGCTTTGTCAGTCTGCCTGTCTGTCTGTCTGTCTGTTTGTCTACCTTTATCTGTCTGTGGGTATGTCTGTCTATCTGTTGATATGTCAGTCTGCCTGTCTGTCTGTCTGTCTGCGTGTGCATGTGTGTGTGTGTGTGTGTGTGTGTGTGTGTGTGTGTGCGCGCGTACGTCTATCCCCCCTCTACGTGTGGGAGATGGAGGGTGGGCGGGCGTGTTTGGCGTCAGCCGCTCAGCCGGGGGGTTAATATCGGTGTTTATGCCTCCTTATCCTCATATTTTCATAACAACATGGAGGTCTCTTCCGAGTGGTGCGCTCTGGGTAATGAGTCACCGCCGCCAGCGCCAGCGCCAGCACCAGCAGACGGACGGTGATCTAACGCTGTGTACTGGCGTGCCGCATGTGGCCAGGGGCTTCTGCCAAGGAGACGGATCAGATCCGATTTCTCTTTCTCTGTAATATCTGTAATATCTGAAGTGTTTTGTTGCGGCCGTGCTTCTATTAGATGAGGTGAGATAATGGATGGAGGCTCATCTCTCTCTCTGCTCTCTGCTCTCAGTGCAACCCTGCTTTTGATAATTCATATTCTCACTCAGCCGTCCTTAACGTAATGGAAATGTGTCTGCCGACTCCCCCTTCTCCACTTATCTGTGTCTGTCCTGCCTTTCTTTCTCCTCCACCGTTGCTCTATTATTTACTGTCGCATCTCTCTCTCTCTCTGTCTCTCTGTCTGTCTCTCTCTCTCTCTCTCTCTCTCTCTGTGGGAGGATTTTCTCCCTTGTGTCTGATGTCTCATGCTTCGCTTTCCTTTCTTCTTCTTGTTGAGCCCTGTCACCTGAACTTTTCCCCCTCTCTCCTCTCCACTCCTTTTTATTCTCCCCAATCCCACCGATTCTCCCGTCTCCTCACCTCTCCTCTCCCTCCTCACCTCTCCTCTCCCTCCTCGTCCCTTCTCTCCTCCTTCTATCTTCTACCCTCACCTCGCATCTCTGCCCCCATCCTCTCCTCCCTGCCTCCCTGTCTCCTCCCCTCTCCTCTTTCCTCTCCCCTCCTCTCCTCTCCCCATTCTCTTCTCTCCCCTCCTCCCCTCCTCTCCTCTCCCCCCCCCCCATTTCTCCTCTCCTCTCCCCCCCCCCCCCCCATTTCTCCTCTCCTCTCCCCCCCCCCCATCCTCTCCTCTCCCCCCCCCCCATCCTCTCCTCTCCCCCCCCATCCTCTCCTCTCTTCTCCCCCCCCAACCGCTCCTCTCCTCCCCCCCCCCCCCCCCCCCCAAACTCTCCTATCCTCACCTCTCCCATCCCCTCACCCACCAGTGACTGCAGGGTGAAGCTGTGGAGTTACGTCCCGGGTTTGACCCCCTGTCTCCCGCGACGGGTGCTGGCCATCAAGGGCCGCGCCACCAGCCTCCCCTGAGTGGCGGCACTCAGCGTCTCTTCCTCCCCTCCTTCTGGTACTTCTTCACATTAATGGTCCTCCTGCTGGTCACCCTTCTGTTTCCTCACTTCCGCTCACCTTATCGCTCTTCTTTAGTGGCGTATTGTTGTCCATTGTCCTCAGTTACTCAAGTATAACCGGGACGTTTTAACCAAATGCGATGAGTAATGGCTGTATTATGCATAACTGACACTATTTTGCATAAAACCGCTTTTCTGTTGATGTTCAACGTCTTCCAATAGCTGCTTGTGTCGCCCCTTTTAGTTTCCTTTTTTTCTTTCAAAATGTCCTCCACCTCTTCACACCACTTCATCGCGTCCCAGTGGACACTCGACAGGCTCATGAATTGTCGCAGCCAAAATGCTTCATTAATGCCCGTCGACGCTTGTTACATTTTTAATGCCGGAGGAACATCCAGTGAATGTGTTTAAGCCTCATTTATGTAACCTGCATGAGGCGTCGTCGTCGGGATGAGCGGAAACCAAACAAAGTGGCGCCACCGAGCCGACCGCCAGCTCCTCTGGAGTCGTGGCGGTAATGAAGTTGACTTGATGCTGCGTTGCTAATGTCGGGTTCCTCATGAAGCTCCTGGCTGCACTTCAGCTTCCTAATGAAGCTCCTGTGTACGCTTCACGGAGGAGCTTCCTTATACAAACCAGGCGGACGCACGAGTTGTTTACACATTTACAGGGAAGGGGATTTAATGACTTTCATTAATCAGACACAGTCGTTTGTGTGTGTACATTGTGTGGATGTAAGTGTGTGTGTGTGTGTGTGTGTTTCTCACAAATAACACGGTGACTTCTCTGTGTCCTCGTCTCTGAAGCGACATGAGGGTGAAGATCTGGCATTCGAAGGCGTGGAAGAAGAGCTGAGGAGGGGGGGGTGGATGCGCTGTACCTGTGACCTCTGACCTGCGGCAGTCTTCTTCTACACAGAGGGGGCGCGACCTTAAAGATGTGAACAAGCTAATTTATTATTTCATTTCATTCGTCATTTTGGAAAGACGAAGAAGAGTGTCCTGAAATGCAAAATGTTGGACCGCATTGGACGTGTTTTTTTCTTGTTTTTGTTATATTTTTGACTGCCAATCTTAAAGTGCCAAGTGCCAATATGAGTTGCCAGTTTATTTGGCCAGGAGCTACACGGCCGGCACAGCCAGAGAAACGTGCAGTAGATACGTCTTGTCTCCGTCCTGATGACAACCCCCATCTGGAAAGAAGAAAAAAAAAAGTGTCCTTCTGTTTATTTGTCAAGAGATGAACGAAAACGGAAAAAAAACAAAACAAAAAAACATGGCAATATAATGCTGCTCAGAGACCTCTTCATGTGTGTATATTTATTATCTGACATTGACGGTCCTGAATCCAGAGCCTTGTTGTGACTGAATCTCCCTCGCCGCCCCTATCCCCCCCCATGGCCGCCTAAGACTGGATGTGTGCACCTCTTAGGAAGTTTGTCCTCCTCTTCATGGGAGGCATGGGAGGTCAGACTGCATGACAGCTGGCCTTCCAGCCGGTAGCATCCATCCATCCATCCATTCATCCATTCATCCATTCATCCATCCATCCATCCATCCATCCATCCGCACCGGCTACGGTGCAAACACAACGTGTACAGGAGGACGCTACTGAATACGCCATCACTGGAACGAGATACAAAAGAAATGACATTGAACAAATGAACAATGACATTGATGGTGGAAAACAAACTTGCATTGTGAGAGTCAGAGTCACTGTAGTTCATGGTTTCGCTTTTCATTGTGTTTTATTTGTATTATTTTTCTGTAATCGTTTTTTTTTTCCTTTGCATCCCACTGTCCACTGTCTCCACTGTCGGTCTCCACCACTGATCCTACGCAACCTTACACCACGTCTTTATTTGCCGGCATTTTGTTTTGTCCTCCCCTACCTCAGGTGTTTTTTTTAACAGGCGTTTAGTTGAAAGCTGAGCTGGCGCTTATTTACGGGTCTCTCAGCATGAATAACGGGGTGCTTCGCTTTTCTGACGTCCGCGTCTCATTCATGTTGCTAATGGGCCCTGGGTGGGCCCTCTGTGGCCACCCAGCGCTGACCTGGCATAAGGCAAGTCCACCAGCACCGGCCCATCAGGAGGGCTTCACTGTATGTTTTATGTCTGCACTGGTACCTGCTTACTTCAGCGGAAACTGCACATAATCCAACACGCCCCCACACCTACACACACACACACACGCCCACATACAGTCAAACACTTGTGATGTACAAGTGAAGTCCATTCACACACACACACACACACACACGCACATCATACACATCATCATCATGCACCATCTCTCTGAGTGCAGAGAGTCGGACCGAGGCGTCTTCAGATCTCCCCGGGCCTCGGCGTGTTGCGCTGCGTTAGAGACAGCTGAGCTCCAGGACCGGGGAGAGAGGGCCTGCTGCAGAGCGCCTGCTCAGCCACCCACATCCCCACTCCCACCCCCACCCCCCCCCCCACACCCCCACACCCACACCCACACCCCCACACCCACACCCACACCCCAGCCTTATCCCCAGCATCAAACTGCCGAGCCCCACTGGGGCCTTCACCTCCTCACCAGTCAATCCACTTCTCTGGGAGAGAGGGGAGACCGAAGCACGTTAATTGGCGCTCTCCCCGCTCTGCCTTGCGGCTGCCGTTTTAATGGGCCAAAAATTGTCTGAGAGTGAGAGGGGATTTCTTCTTTATAAGTCCTGATTATTCTGTTGACGGCCGCGTGACTGACGGAGAACCTTTCATTTAATGGATTCGTTCTTTTGTGTTGTTCGTGCAAGGCTGTTTATCTGGCTCACACACACACACACACATACACACACACACATGCATGTACTCTAGCACGCATGCATGCATACACACACACACACACACACACACACACACACACACACACACATACACACACACAGCCTTATTAGGATGTTGATCTTTCCATGCTTGGATTGCTCATTAGCTCTTTGTACAGCTTTATTTAGTGAGTTATATTTATTTACTCTACAAGAACACACACAGAAGTGCATTACACACAGGATAAGACACACACACACACTGCAGGCAAAAGTAATAAGTCAGGAATTACAAGTTCGATCTGTTATCTCCCTCTATTGACTCTCCTCTCTTTAGTGGAGTGAGTGCTTCTCATGTATTCAGCACTTCTGTTGGCGTCTCTCACAGGACAAACAGAGAATTCATGAACTGGTCATGTATTATATATATCATATATTAACACACGTCTGGATCGCCGAGACCCCCCCCCCCCCCCACACACACACACACACACAGCTGAGAATATGCTCTTTATGCTTTGTGTTTGGTGCACTTTACATGGTGAAACGTCACTGGGTAACACAGCATGCAGTACAGTGAAGTGTTAGACTGTGAGGACAGTGTTTGACAAGAGCCAATAGACAATGTCTTTGTACAGGCTGCTGCATATCCAGTCTTTGAAACGTTTGATCTGCTGTGTGTGTGTGTGCGGGTGTGTGTGTGCGGGTGTGTGTGTGCGTGTGTGTGTGTGTGTGTGTGTGTGTGTGTGTGTGTGTGTGTGTGTGTGTGTGTGTGTGTGTGTGTGTGTGTGTGCGCGCAAGTGTCTATTTAAATAAGAAAATTGATGCTCTTAAACTCAGGAATGAATTGTTAGATAGTTTTAGCCAAACCATTTTTGCCATTTCCTAAAATTAATGTAGCTCATGAATTTAACCAAATGCTTCTTTTTATGTATTTATTTTGTCATCATTTTAAGGTACTTTACAGGTTTTACATTTCTCTCCTGCTTCCCTGTTCCAGCTCCCCTTTTTTACATTTGATCATTCATTGTTATTAGGGGTATGTTATGCTTTACAACTCTAAGAAGGTACACCCAGTTTCCATATCCGATATTCAATATTCTGTCCGAATGAAAATATGTTTCAAGTGCACATTTCACAAAGAATAACTCCTGGGGTTCACGGTACGAATGTCGAGTCCGTAGGTGGACGGCCTTGCCTACCAGAGGCTTTTACTCTGGAGGGTTTCTCCAGTCCCGCTCCCCTTGATCTGCACTATACTTCATGTTCTCCAGCTGGGGCCGGTCTGAATGCCTTTATTTGAACAGGGACAATGTACAAAGGACACGAACATTATATAAAGTGCTATATAAATACAATTGATTATTATTACTATTATTATATAACAAGAGAGAGATGTAATTTACCAGGTTTTAGCAAACTGCTATTTTCCACCCGTAGTCCCTTGGCAGGTAAGTAAAATAATAAAATAGTAAGAAATTGACACAAAATCCTCCAGCTATTTGCTTTATCTAAGGCTCAGACCTCAACAACCAACAAGACAGTGTTTTATCTTTTTCTTTTTTTTCCTGTGACTGTAATCCTAGGTACTTTTTTTAAAGGCACAGCCTGGTTCCACCTTGACCGGAGGGCGTTTTGCTCAAAGGACCCTACAGATATGGTTTTGTGCTTGTGCATAATCCATGCTGAGCATAGGTGTCTACAGTGTATGCAATCATGTTGGCCCCTACCCCCCCCCCCCCCCCCCCCCCCCCCCCATAATGTGTTACTCTGTCATCACCTATGGACACACAAACTTTGTTAAACGTGGGGTTTGTTTGTCCAGTTTGTTGTCGTGAGCTCACTCCAACTAGCTCTGCCCCAGCGTCCATCTCTTCCCCTGTGCTGATATTGTGTATATAAATGTATCACCGCTGTTTCTAAACTAAGGAGAGATGTTGTCATGTTTTACGATGTAGCTTGCAGACAGAAAGTAGCCTAATTGCACTTGAATACGGCTCGTCAATCCTCGCTGTCTCACAGACGCACCGTGCAGAATTGAGACTCGACTCAATTAGTTTACAACAACCAATGTCAGTAGTCACAAATCAAACTTACTGACATTTTTGTTTTTTTGTGTACTGTTGGTTGGTGAGTGATTGGTTTGGGGAATAAGACACTCATTTTTTTATTTATGCACTAAATGTGCACAAATCTCTACAGTACATACTACTGCAAACCCATTGGACTCCTAATATGTTAATCCGATGCAATGCTCTCCTATGATTTGGTCTGCATTGACACGTTGACGCTTAACATGAGCATCGCTACGCTACGGCTAACGTTTCCATGCACACCCCTCATGTTGATATTACCAAACCGACTCCGCCCAATCAGCAGTCAGGCCTGGGATCACGTGACTCATCGTGACATTTTGAGTAACTTAACCCCGATGGCCGGGCATCTGAGCACCAGCGGCCGCTGGTATATTATACTGCCTTAACATGTGGAGGGATGAGGACTTGTAGAAGTGGCTTTTCCCCTGAACACCAAACACGTTGCTGCAGAATCACTTTCGGTGGAGGAATTTCAATTTGATGCCAATTCCGCCTGGGGTGTGCGGATTAAATTATTCAGCCATCCTCTCCTCCGCTTGTTCGACAAGTTTGGCAGATGGAATGACCTTCAAACCCCCCCACCACCACACACCACCGCCACCACACACACCACACCCACCGCCACCACACACACTACCGCCACCACCACCGCCACACACCACCATCACACACCGCCGCCACCGCCACCACCACCACCACACACACCACCGCCACACCCACCACCTCCAGGTTACTGTGCTGCAGAGTGGGGGGGGGGGGGGGGGGGGGGTAGCATTTTAAACACAATCAAATGGTGACCAAGAGGCTGCTGGTGCTCGGTGCTACAACCACAAGTGCACGTTTTTCCCAACCTTTGCAGAAAATGATTTTACTCATGTTACCCGTGTGTGTGTGTGTGTGTGTGTGTGTGTGTGTGTGGCCTGAGGTGAGGTCACGTGCATAGCAAGTATATGTGAACTATGAGCTCTTGGGACATGAAGCAGGGTCAAAGGTCATATGTGCCTTTTATTGCACAGACGACTTCCTCCATAAAGACTGTAAATGTGTGTACAGCTTTGATCATGTTTGTTGAGTACGTTTTGGTTTTTAGTTTAGTTTTTGTTTTTTTTATCTGACAATGTGCATGTGACCAAACCATGTAAATTATCTCTTGACTGTAAATAATGTAAGTACATATTTAATGATGAACACATGGAGGTCCCATGGAGAAAATAAAAGTAAGTTGAATACTAGTGTTCATATTGTCTGTGGCGGTCTTTTCCTTTGTATGTAATTAGGGGTCGGACCGAATGTCCTCCTCAAGAAACATCTCATCCAAACATGTTCACACTCGCGCTTCAGGAAACAGACATGCATACATACAGACACTTTAGTGAGATGATTTGGATACACATTGTTGGTTTGTTTACCTACCATTTATGGTACTTGTATGTAACCATAATTAGCCAATCACAAACTCAGGCATCTCATTGTCATCATAGCTGATCACACACACACCTGCAAGGTCTCTCAACACCAAACACTCAAACACAGGCTGAGATAACCATCTGTTGAAGAGGAAGGTAAGGATTGCAAATATTTGAAAGTAATGAATACAAAAATGCTTTATATTTTACTGTTTAAACATGCTGTATTTCTAAGTTGCCTCATTCATAGAAATTCAAGAAAATGCATGTGTTCACCTGGAAGTCCTAACAAGTGAACGACACGCTTCCTGGCTCATTGGTAAATGATTAATTTAAATGATTGGTAAAATATGATATATGAATATTCTATGTGAAGAGGTTCAACATAGTGTGAATAGTAGGCCTACTATTGTAAGTGATTGTGCTGCATTATGCAATAAACATGTTTTTGCATGAACTGGTGTGCCACTGTGGTGGTAACCTCTTTAAACCTCACCAGGGGCCTCATTATAACGGTCTCTGCACATGAAAATCTTGCGGAAACATGGATGAAATGTGCGTACGCATCTTTCACCACCAACCTCGTGATTTATAATAAAAAAAAACCTTGTGTTGGTCTACTTCATTTAGAAGCACTTCGATCTCTGAATCCGAAAAACGCGCTTTCTTTTTAAAAGGTGCATCCATTTTTCTGTCTAATGACTGGTCAGAAAAGGCTCCTTCCTACTTATAAATATTAAGTGATTAATTAGCATTGACCTTTTAAGGACTATTATGGGATGGACTTGGGAGGAGCAGAGCGCTCGTGCACGCACGCCAAATTAGACGCACGTTGGTATTTATAACGAGAAGAGTGCGTACAGGTGTGCGCAGCAAGGTTTTATAAATCAGAATGTTTTTGTGCGTACGCACATTCTGAGGTTTGGGCGTACGCAATGTTCTAGGGAGGGTTTCACACAGAGTTTTATAAATGAGGCATGTAGATAGACGGTGGTCAGTCACCAAGGCATGGTTACTAGACTTAGCATCACTATTTTAGCCTATTCCCCGTTCCCTGGTAGGCCTACATGTCAGTAGCAGACCCATAGTTAGTGTTATGAGCCACCCCGGTTTATCCTGTGATCTGTTAAACGGGTCTGCTATGTTGCTGCTGGGGTGCAGCGTGATGACGAGCTGTTGTCCAATGCCAGGATGAGTGGAGCGAAAGGGCATCACGTCTTGTTCTGAATGAACAAAATACATTTTGATGGAAGTGCCCAGTTTGTTTGCTGCATTGCTATTGTATTGCAGCCTATTTGTATTTCTCTGTAAACGTTGTTTGCATAATCCTATCGCCTTGATACTTAATGCGCATTCTGCTCAGGGAAGAAATAACCAGATCTTAATGTTGCTGTATTTTTCTTCTTCCCTTACATCTTGACAGTCCTGACTTGAGAAATGTTTTCTGCAGGAAACATGACTAATGTGATTGCGTTGATAAAGGGCTCTTCCTGTTTACCTGGCAATTTGCAAATATCAGAGTGCTTCCTACGTCTAGGTCTTAATAGTCTCCTCTCTCTGTCTGCTCTGAGGCCATTTAAATGCTAGTGAGAGATGTGGAAGTGCTATAGCCTTCGTTACTCAGGACTTTGGATGCATACGTCTCAATTTCACTTTTGCAAACTGTAATCATTTTTTTCAGTTTTTTTTTGCCTGGGCTTATACTGGCCATGGTAGACACTGGCACAGTGATGTATGACTGCCATTAAAACCGCCGGTGAGGAAACCAAACACAATTTGGTGCCGTCAGTCACTGCAACATGAAACAGCCACACACACACAAATTATGCTGTGCATAATAAATATGTAGTCTCTTGCAAATTTCCATCCACCTCACCAATATATCAACATGTATTTACCTTTAATGTAGAAAAAGCTGAATGTAATTCCAGACAAATTCACCTTACTATTATTCAGTATTATTATTCAGTACTTTGTATTGAAGTGGATAGCGAGTTATCGGTAAGAGAAATCACACGTTGGATAATTGTTCTTATAATTAGGGAACCACTTTATTCTACTGTTTCAGCTGAAAGGACGTCTCCAAAGGACCCTAAGTGTGACTAAATGACAGCACTATACAGTAGCTGACATGATGTATATTACTGTGCTTCAAGTGATGCCCCACTGTCTGCTGAACCAATGGAGACAAGTTATTGTTTCTGTAAAAAAAACATGCATGACAAATGAAGTGTGGGTTAGACAACATTTATTATTTTTTAAAATAAAGCTGCAGCAGAGTTGACAAGGAAGTACCAATAAGTCCACAAATATACCCCAATAAAGTCTGTTTTTCACATTCCTCTGTGGCCATTTGCATTGAGACTCAAGAACAGTTGGGATATTGGAAGCTGAGTATTGCTTTTAACGTGAAAACATCATAGCGGTAAAGATTACTCAAAATGTCATTCGGTCAGAACAGAAAACGTATTTAACTGTTATTTGTTACGGTGTTGAGAGACATGAAAAGATAGACAAACTAATTGCAGGGAAGAGTTGAGACAAGCAAAAGTCATTAGACATGTTCATACAATACTTATCCCATCAAAGCGGTGTTAGGATTCACACTGAGCATCTGGGCACGGCCAGGGAAAACAAGGTGCTGGTTTATCAGCTAAATAGCTCGCCATAATCCTATTGAACGCTCTCTCTCTCTCGGTGGGGATTAACACACCGTGCCGTCACACCCCACGCTACGCCGGGCCTTGCAACCAACAAAGGACAACAGATATTCAATCAGCACCAAAGGATAATTAATAGATTTTGACAGGTTTGTCTACAGTTGGCGTCTTGCTGTTCGCAGGGTTGTGTGCGTATGCCAACGGCAGTGTGCTGTGATGAATGAGTCCGAGGTTTCATTTGTCTGAGGTTTCCTTTAACATACGTTGATGACATCAGTAGCGCGCGGTGGGTAACCGTCACGCGAGGTCGACAGATTGACGTTAATATAAAATGATTACTAAACTCGGTCACTTAATCTACTGGAAGGCACGAGGCGTGAGGACATTAACTCTACGGTTAATGTCGCATTCTGTCACTTTAACAGCTTCCTTCAGCTGGGCTTCGGGCCATGTCACATTGGGACATAATGATCAGGCATTTTATTTGGCGTTGGAGTCAACTCATTTACATGAGCCTATTTTTGTGGCTCGTTCTGAAGTCAAGATCCTCAAAGTCAGGCAACCTGCCTTTCACTGCAGGTCAGACATGAAGAACAACATCCAGCGGCGTCACAACTCGTCTCTGTTCTGGCGCCGCGGCGGTGGACCGAGCTCCCTGCCGACGCCCTGCCGACGCCATGACAGCAGAGTCCCTCGCCAGCTTCAGCAAGAGACTCAAGACTCATTTGTTCAGAGTTGACCGCATAGCCTCCCTCCTCCATCTACCGCCCCCCCCCCCCACTTCCCCTACCCCCACCCCCCCAACAAAAAAAATTCAAATTCTAATAAAACCTATTATGCACTTAGGCAATTAATAGTACTGAGCATCTTACCCCAACTATCCATGCTGTATACCAGAAAGGATGACCGAGCAAAGTAAAAGACTTGTCTTTTTTTCCAAGTGTAGTTTTTTCAGGAAGCTTCTTCTTGAGTCCTACAGGATCTTGGGGTCACCTGCTTCTTCTCCTCAGTTCGTCTTCTCATGTTTCTTCTTCTTCATCTGTTTGCTGTCTTTGGCCTCTGCCACCGCCGCCTCCACCTCCGCCGCTTCTCTCCAGGGCAGGAAGTTGTAGGACACCAGGGCGGTGATGAGGTACAGCAGCATGCCGGTGTAGTTGCCCACGACGAGACACAGCGGCTGACACAACACGAACAGGCAGAAGACGTTGATGGACGCCCGGTCGTCCAGCTCCAGGCGGTTGTCCTTGGAAGCCCGCATCACTGCGAAGAAATACATCAGCGCCACGCCCGGGTAGAAGGCCAACTCCATCTTGTCCAAGCAAAAACAGTCACTTTAGTAGCCCAGTTTTCTACGAAACAGTCCACTCGTTCTTAGCAGTTCTTCAGAAGACGGCTAAATCCTTTAGGAGTGCCTTTAGGACCTTTGATCCTTTACAGAGGACTGGTTTGGTCAAATATTACCCAAGCTTTATGACTTGATCCATGCAGACAGATAAACACCTGTTATATGAATACAAAAACAGGATTCAACTATTGTGTCTAAATCACAATTAGAGGATAAAGAACATTAATTTTTATTCATGCATTCATTTGTTCACTTCCCGTAGACACGTCGTTGACTGCTGAACAAAATGTAATAAGGGAGTTGGTCAGAGTACATTCATGGAGTCATAAACATGGCTCCATGGTGTTTAGACAACCGATGAAACTCGCCTGATAGAAGCTGTGTTTGTGTTGAAAACAGTGCGTTGAGGATCGACCCTTAACACAGACTGTGGTGATCGTAGGACAAACACAGGTGTTGCTCATAGCACTAATTATAGCTCCTTTTATACATAGACCTATATACATAGACCTATATACATAGATATATATACATAGACATATATACATAGACATACATACATAGACCTATATACATAGACCTATATACATAGACATACATACATAGACCTATATACATAGACATATATACATAGACCTATATACATAGACATACATACATAGACATATATACATAGACCTATATACATAGACATATATACATAGACCTATATACATAGACATATATACATAGACATATATACATAGACCTATATACATAGACATATATACATAGACCTATATACATAGACATATATACATAGACCTATATACATAGACCTATATACATAGACATATATACATAGACCTATATACATAGACATATATACATAGACATATACAGTATACATAGATGCCGCATTGACTGCTTCAGCCCGTCAACGTCGGGCTGCTTGCGGTACGTCAGCGGCGCCGCCATATTGGAGAGGTCAAGACTGGTCTGTAAACAAATTGAGCATAGCGTTAGTTCAGGCAGGCCACGAAGTCAGGCTCGGCTCAGTACAGATATCACAGTAGTCATAATTGCCGCATTAGGTTACGTTACGTATGCAGAGCGCTTCAAATATGTAGTATTATTATAGACATACATCAGCTGATTCCCCTAGCTTCCCATTGGATACCATACACAGTCAGCTGACAGCTCAGCTGACTCCCCCTCAAACACCCATTGGCAAACATCATTCTTGGCGCCTTATTTAAAGCTGCTTCAGCCTGCCTATCTTCGCTGCTTTCTCTGCTAGCTTTGCAACCCACCTCCACCCCAGCTCCTCCTTTATGTTGTATCTAATTAATCAATGTCTTTTTCTGATTGTCATTGATGCTTGCTCTGTTCTGTACCCCGGGGGGTCTCTGCTGCCGCTCTCCTTGTCTTAAACCTTTCCATGTAGGCACATGGAAGGGCAGGGAGGAGTGCTCCCCCTGCCTTAAGGCTTTCCACGTAGGCACGTGGAAGGGCAAGGAGGTCCCAGAACAGAGCCATAACGCCAAATGTAATATTCTGCAATGTAATATTCTGCATGTAATATTCTGCTTTAGAATAAAAGATTATTTTGACAAAAGTGGTCCTGACTGAAATACAAATAAACGCCGGAGCTGCATTTTTTCTGGATAAAACGCACTTTGTTTACATTATTTAAATCAATTTCAATTTTTTTTTTTATATTGAAGGGTTTATGATCTCCGTGGAATACAAAAAAACGGAGATCATAAACCCTTATATAAAACATATATAACGACTTCACTATACATATAAAAACGACTCATTGAAATTGTTGAGAAATTTGAATCACTGAGAAATGTTAACGTTAACGTAGTGCTTTTAATCCAGAAAAACCGCAGCTTCCCCAATGCAGCGTCTATACGTCTATGCTTTTGTGTATCAGGGCACAGGTGAAGTCAAGTCCACTGCTCCTGCCCCCCGGTACAGAGAAGGAGCAGCTTGACCCATAATTGGTTTCACAAGCAACACCTGTGTTTGTCCTATGATGAGGTCTCTGTGAAAATGGTGAATGGTGCAGAACTTCAGCCCTCATAAAGCTCCCGCCTGACGACCCGTTTCCAAGCAGCCCCCCAGAGAGCTGTCCCTGCATCCATCACACATGCAGTATGCATGTGTGATGTCTCCTGTGTTCAGGATCCTCTGTGATGTAGGCCTCTTCGGGTGTCCTGGCTCTGGATTAGACCACTGCACCGGGGAGCAGGATTATGTCCCGGGGGGGGGGGGACACATGGTCCTTTTGAACCGGGGCTTATTGCGAACCCCTGCTCGTCTCCATGGTGCTCAGTGGCTGTACGCAAACGCTTTGATACCGCTGGGCCAACGGGACATGAAGCCAACTTACGCCGGTTAATGAAGAAAAAAAGGACAAAGCACCTTTATTTAATACATTGCTTTGACAGCACCAGCGGTTTGACGTGGATTCAAATTCAATTCAATTCAAAAAATGTTATTCGTCCCACGAGGGGCAATTCCTGATGGGTTTCTCACAAAAATATCCCCAGGTTTCCCACACCCCAGTCCCACTCAGAAATCAAGTTGTCCTGTAGTGGATACGCTGCTCCTTTAGGGGTAACACTGGGGTTGGCAGTATTTCGATAGGTGTAATATTGGGGTCAGTAGTGCTGGCGTTAGTACTAGGGTTAGTAGTATTGAGGTAATAGCATCGGGTTAATACTATTGGCTTAGTATTATGGTTAGTATTGTTGGGGTAAGTAGAACTGGCGTTAGTAATACTTTGACTAAATGCCTTTTTCTTCAGTTTGTGAGACTTTCTTGGAGTTTATTAGACTGTGTCTGAACCTGAATGTCTCTGTTCTTCGAAAGTTGAGAGAGGAGAGTTGTGGATGCATTTTGCATGTACAAAGGGAGAAATACCTCTTTATTGTTGAAGAATGTAATTGTAAAACAATTGTAGAAAAGCACGCTGGGATCAGAGGCTGCGCTGGATGAGTGATTACCGTTATCTTTACACTGGAGAAAGAAATCTCCCCTCTCCTTTATCTCCCTGGTTTCACTCGGCTGACAAAGCGTCTGTTTTTTTTGGCGTAATTGCTTCCAGAAAGGGGGTATTTTTGGTCAGCGTGACGCATCTGATGATAAACACAGTAATTAGAGGCTGAGGAAGCAGCAGGATGCGCAGGAAAATGGGACATTTCGCATCACCACAGTATTATTAATGTCAGCTATGTCAGCTGGGGAGGAACGTGCTGACCACTTTCCGCTTTGTTATAAACAGGATTAAGATAGCGCTTTAATTGAACATTCTGGGTCTATTGATCACTAATCAAGTCAGCTGGTCTGTCACATGTGGTGCCACCAGACGTGTTTTATTGGTTCGGCATTGCAGGTGCAAGAGAGTGGTGTTCAAAACTAGCACTGTTTAAATCCTTCAAATCCTTACGTTAAGGTGTTACGTTAGAGATGGTTAGTTTAGGTGTTAGGTTAGAGATGGTTAGTTTAGGTGTTAGGTTAGAGATGGTTAGTTTAGGTGTTAGGTTAGAGATGGTTAGTTTAGGTGTTAGGTTAGAGATGGTTAGTTTAGGTATTAGGTTAGAGATGGTTAGTTTAGGTGTTAGATTAGAGATGGTTATTTTAGGTGTTAGGTTAGAGATGGTATTAGGTTAGAGATGGTTAGTTTAGGTATTAGGTTAGAGATGGTATTAGGTTAGAGAAGGTTAGTTTAGGTGTTAGGTTAGAGATGGTTAGTATAGTTGTTAGGTTAGAGATGGTTAGTTTAGGTGTTAGGTTAGAGATGGTTAGTTTAGGTATTAGGTTAGAGATGGTTAGTTTAGGTGTTAGGTTAGATATGATTAGTTTAGGTATTAGGTTAGAGATAGTTAAGTTTAGGGTTAGGTTAGACATGGTTATGTTTAGTAAGCAGCGTGTGGCCAGCCAATCACGGTGCGATTCTGGGCAGTATCGGTGGGTCCAACCAAGAGAAGCAGCAGGATCCATTATCACACTACAGTTTTCCTATTCACGTTCACATGGCCATGTCTGCACATTTAAAGCGATTGAGTTCAGCCGGGGAGAAGAATCTCCTTCCTTACACGTGTGATGAGACAAACAGCGTAACAAGAAGGAAGTGACAGAAGATTAAAGCGCTGCTCTAATTGTGGCTTCTTCCCTGTGATGTTCTCGTCCCGCTTCAACAAATGTCACTTCTGGAGTCCAAAGAATACATTAATGTGTGATTATGGATTCACCAAAAACAACAACAACAAGATTTGAGCATTATGAATATATGAATAGTTCCTCCTTTTTTTGCTCAACGCTTTACATCCATGTGAGGGTGTGTGTACAGTCAGATACCTACACAGCGTTAGAAACAGACACTTGAGGGGGAGGTCGAGGCGAGAGGCTCCCCTCCCCCTTCTTCCCCAGTCCTCTGACCCGACTCACACCGACCCTCTCATTGAAACATCTGCAGACTGCCGCGCTCGGCCGCACTAACTAGCAGGACTCACTGTGGCTACAGGGAAGGGCGGCGCTCCTGTGTTCTGCGTATACGTGAGGGGTGGTCAACTGTGAAGTTATCTCACTAGTATAACGTGTGTGTGTGTGTGTGTGTGTGTGTGTGTTCGGCGGTGTGTGTTTGTGTAAGGGTGAGAGGGGGATAGAAAAAGAGAGTTGGAATAAACAATAGATGCTATAATGAATGTGTGTGTGTGTGTGGGGAGAGAGAGGGAGAGAGAGAGAGAGAGAGCAAGAGAGAGAGAGAGAGAGAGAGAGAGAATGGACCGTCACAACGGTTACGAATCTAAAATTGCATTAATTTGCATTTGAGCTTGCATTAAAATAGGATTTCTATTGGGAAAATGACTATGGTCGGATAATAAATGAGCCACTAAATAGAGATAATCCGGCTGCCTATAATTAGTATTGATTTGCGCTCGAGCGTGGCCGTAACTAATATATGAAAACGGTATGCGTGCACCTCCTTCCCCGAAACCCCTGTCAAGGGAATAGGCCTCTATATTATACTAAGAAGGTACCATCAGAGACAAATCACAATTCAGGACAGTATAAGCAAAATCTTTCCGTTTTTGTTGGGGAAGAAGCCATCACACATAGAGAACTTTTGTTCCCAACTCCCACTGTGGGAGCTGTCCACTGCTGCGGTGCTGAAACATCTCAAGTGCTCAACATACCCACACGCTACTATCAAGTGTGTAGCCTGGAACATACGAGTGGGTAGCCTGGAACATACGAGTGGGTAGCCTGGAACATACGAGTGGGTAGCCTTGAACATACGAGTGGGTAGCCTGGAACATACGAGTGGGTAGCCTGGAACATACGAGTGGGTAGCCTTGAACATACGAGTGGGTAGCCTTGAGAATACGAGTGGGTAGCCTTGAACATACGAGTGTGTAGCCTTGAACATACGAGTAGTGGGTAGCCTGAAACATATGAGTAGTGGGTAGCCTGGAACATACAAGTAGTGGTAGCCTGGAACATACGAGTGGGTAGCCTGGAACATATGAGTGGGTAGCCTGGAACATACGAGTGGGTAGCCTGGAATATACGAGTAGTGGGTAGCCTGAAACATACGAGTAGTGGGTAGCCTGGAACATACGAGTAGTGGTAGCCTTGAACATACGAGTAGGTAGCGTGGAACATATGAGTGGGTAGCCTGGAACATACGAGTGGGTAGCCTTGAACATATGAGTGGGTAGCCTGGAACATACGAGTGGGTAGCCTTGAACATACGAGTAGTGGGTAGCCTGGAACATACGAGTAGTGGTAGCCTGGAACATACGAGTGGGTAGCCTGGAACATATGAGTGGGTAGCCTTGAACATAGGAGTGGGTAGCCTGGAACATATGAGTGGGTAGCCTTGAACATACGAGTGGGTAGCCTGGAACATACGAGTGGGTAGCCTGGAACACATGAGTGAGTAGCCTCAAACATACGAGTGGGTAGCCTGGAACATACGAGTGGGTGGCCTTGGGCATACGAGTGGGTAGCCTGGAACATGTGAGTGGGTAGCCTGGAACATATGAGTGGGTAACCTTGAACATACGAGTGGGTAGCCTGGAACATACGAGTGGGTAGCCTGGAACATATGAGTAGTGGGTAGCCTGGAACATACGAGTGGGTAGCCCGGAACATACGAGTGGGTAGCCTTGAACATACAAGTGGGTAGCCTTGAACATACGAGCGGGTAGCCTTGAACATAAGAGTGGGTAGCCTGGAACATACGAGTGGGTAGCCTTGAACATACGAGTAGTGTGTAGCCTTGAACATATGAGTAGTGGTAGCCTGGAACATACGAGTGGGTAGCCTGGAACATATGAGTAGTGGTAGCCTGGAACATACGAGTGGGTAGCCTTGAACATACGAGTGGGCAGCCTGGAACATACGAGTGGGTAGCCTTGAACATACGAGTAGTGGGTAGCCTGGAACATACGAGTAGTGGTAGCCTGGAACCAGGGGTCGCGTTAACCGAATATTTTCCGTCATTGACCGTTTTTTTAAAACGGTGACGGAAGAATCTGAGGGCCGTCCGTCATTTTGACAGATTGCATGTCACACCCTGACCACTTGGTGGCGATGAGCATATTAATTGGCTCTTGTAGAAGAAGAAAAGTAGAAAAGAAGAAAGAAACAACAAACCCACTTGAAACATTTGATTACGCGCAAGCGGGCACGCGAGGAACCTAGAAGCTAGGGTTGGGCGAAGTCCCTTAAATTGGCAGTTTACAGTAAAACATTGTGATGGACGATGATATCGTCGTCGGGGGGCCGTTAATAGGCGGCCCATGAAGCAGGCCGCCTATTAACAGCATGGACCAACACTTTTAATAATCATATTTACCGTATAACTGCACATAACTTTATTTAAAAGCAATCAAATGGAACACATGTTTGTTTGTATGTTGGTGTCCGGTGCGTGTGGATGTGCGGCTCCTCCGGCGGAGCGGTTCATGTTAATAGCGGAGTCCGGGAGGGATCACCTTCACGGCGTAGTTACGAGGGATGTGCGACTATCGTTTTAAAACATACTAAAGTGTTTTTTAAAGTTAGAAAGATATTAGATATTCAACCGATATTCACGCTCCGAATTACAGCGATCAGACACGGGGAACTAAAGCCGCGATCACCGGTATGAGTCCCGTGTGTCTAGCGGTGTCTACCTGCCCAGGTGTTTACCTGCCCAGGTGTATTGGTCAGTATTTCTGCAGCGATGAGTTAAATCAGGGCTTCTTGCGACCACGGATGTATTCGGTTTGCGATGCTCATGCCTTCTTATTTTTATGTTTTACTTTTTGCTCGACTAATGAAAACGTATTCGACTAAGCCTCCGTCGATCGACTAAGCCGACTATTAGGGGGCAGCCCTAGTTAACTTACAGCACTTTACAGTATATGGACCATTAGTTATATTTTCAATTTATTTACAGAGCAATCCCTGCAAAGTTTTTAGGTAATAACTATAGAAGAGACTATAGGATTAGTGTGTGTCGGACGAGGGGGGCGTGGCATCACGATGGTGGCTCTCCATTATGATGTCAGTCAGTCATCACAATGTCCTCGTCCATCGTCCATCGGCACAACCCTACTAGAAGCCCCACTATACGCGAATTATCCGCGACATCGTGCCACCTTGAAAACTTGTTCGCTTGGGGGCGTGTTGACTAGTGGATCAACTAGCTCCCATGTGTTGACTAGTGGATCAACTAGCTCCCGCCCGCATTGTGGTGATGAATCACCGTCAAGCCCCACTATACGCAAAATATCCGCGTGATGACAGTCAGCCCCACTATACGCGAATCGCCTGGCGGCCGATATTCTTACATATTCTTCTGCTTGATGTGTGTATCCACGGTGTGGATTATTTGTTCAGCTTGTTTGGACTGAATATTAATTAAAAATGAATCAAAATTAAATGCTATTGAACATGTCATTATTATCATTTAAAAAAATAAAGTGACCGGTAAAAATAGATTATGACGGGATTTTTATGACCCCTGTCAGTCAAAATGACGGACAACGAAAAATTCTAGCGCAACCTCTGCCTTGAACATACGAGTGGGTAGCCATGAACATACGAGTGGGTAGCCTGGAACATGTGAGTGGGTAGCCTGGAACATGTGAGTGGGTAGCCTTGAACATGTGAGTGGGTAGCCTGGAACATACGAGTAGTGGGTAGCCTGGAATATACGAGTGGGTAGCCCCGAACATACGAGTGGGTAGCTTTGAACATACAAGTGGGTAGCCTTGAACATACGAGTGGATAGCCTTGAACATATGAGTGGGTAGCCTTGAACATAGGAGTGGGTAGCCTGGAACATACGAGTGGGTAGCCTTGAACATACGAGTAGTGGGTAGCCTTGAACATACGAGTAATGGGTAGCCTGGAATATACGAGTAGTGGGTAGCCTGAAACATACGAGTAGTGGGTAGCCTGGAACATACGAGTAGTGGTAGCCTGGAACATATGAGTGGGTAGCCTGGAACATACGAGTAGTGGTAGCCTGGAACATACGAGTAGTGGTAGCCTGGAACATACGAGTGGGTAGCCTTGAACATACGAGTGGGCAGCCGTGGAACATACGAGTAGTGGTAGCCTGGAACATACGAGTGGGTAGCCTTGAACATACGAGTGGGCAGCCTGGAACATACGAGTGGGTAGCCTTGAACATACGAGTGGGCAGCCTGGAACATACGAGTGGGTAGCCTTGAACATACGAGTAGTGGGTAGCCTGGAACATACGAGTAGTGGTAGCCTGGAACATACGAGTGGGTAGCCTGGAACATACGAGTGGGTAGCCTTGAACATACGAGTGGGCAGCCTGGAACATACGAGTGGGTAGCCTGGAACATACGAGTAGTGGGTAGCCCCGAACATACGAGTGGGTAGCCCGGAACATACGAGTGGGTAGCCTTGAACATACGAGTGGGTAGCCTTGAACATACGAGTGGGTAGCCTTGAACATACAAGTGGATAGCCTTGAGCATATGAGTGGGTAGCCTTGAACATAGGAGTGGGTAGCCTTGAACATACGAGTAGTGGGTAGCCTTGAACATACGAGTAGTGGGTAGCCTGAAACATACAAGTAGTGGGTAGCCTGGAACATACGAGTAGTGGTAGCCTGGAACATACGAGTGGGTAGCCTGGAACATACGAGTGGGTAGCCTTGAACATACGAGTGGGCAGCCTGGAACATACGAGTGGGTAGCCTTGAACATACGAGTAGTGGGTAGCCTGGAACATACGAGTAGTGGTAGCCTGGAACATACGAGTGGGTAGCCTGGAACATACGAGTGGGTAGCCTTGAACATACGAGTGGGCAGCCTGGAACATACGAGTGGGCAGCCTGGAACATACGAGTAGTGGGTAGCCTGAAACATACGAATAGTGGGTAGCCTGGAACATACGAGTTGGTAGCCTGGAACATGTGAGTGGGTAGCCTGGAACATGTGAGTGGGTAGCCTTGAACATGTGAGTGGGTAGCCTTGAACAAAGCAGCTGGAAGACTATGATACTCAGCTCCATTGAAGCTCTTGTGAGAGGAAAACAAGCGGTGAATGGCAGCAGCGGACTGGGCGTATAATGTCAGCAGGGAACGGCAGTATTTAGAGGAGAGCCCACTCCCACTCCTCACTATCAGTCGGTGTGGGAGGAGGATGAAGAGGAGGAGGAGGAGGATGGGATTGTCCTTTTTATTTTTTTCTTTCTTCGTCTCCCCTCGCGCCTCGCTGCGCTCCCTCACTCCACGCTCAGAGTCCGCCGCCGCGGCGCAGAGAGGAGTTGTTTGACTTTTACGCACGTCAGGCACCGCCAGGGAGGAGGAGGAGCGCGTCGCTCGTTTCTCTTGCGGACCAGCGACTCCACACGTCGAGAGTCCACCTTTCCTTCTCCTCCTTCTTCTTCTCCTGCTTCTTCTCCTTCTCCTCCTTCTCTCCTGTCCTCTCCTCACCTGTACAGGATCCGCCAGGCGGCCGGGTCGCCCGGTCGGACCGGACGCGTCGCGGTGGACCCCGCGCGGCTGATCGGCGCCCGGCTGTGTGACTCGCGGATCAGCCCCGAGCCGCCGCCGCCGCCGGCCGCCATGGAGCTGGGGGGGACGGACGTGGTGGACAAACTGGAGGACATGTCGTCGGTGTACGAGTTCGACCCCATCACGGGAAACATCCCCGCCACCAAAGTGGAGATTACCGTCTCGTGCAGGTGAGCCTCCCTCACCTGGTACAGGTGAGACCGTAACCCCGCGAGATTAGACGCACTAATGAAACGATGGAGCAGAAAAAGTGGCGTCAGCCCTTCTGGTGGTTTATGGTTGTGTCTTTTGCGTTTTATTATTTTCCAATTCTGCTCCTAGTTGTAATCATTTAAATAAAAGGTTTCGTGGTGAAAAGGGACCATTAGGATGGAGACCGAAGTTTTGTGATGTTCATCATGTGTTCACATCCCCTGGTTGTGTTCACATCCCCTGGGTTTCTGGGTGGAGACGTGAGGAGCAGCCAGATGTTGGGGTGGGGTGGGGGGGGGGGGGGGGGAGACAATAGCAGTCTTTGCTGTATGAATACATGAATTCATATCGAAAAAGAATGAAATCTATGACGCTCAGCCTACTTATCTCACTATGTGGTCTGGATGTGTTGGATGTGAGATTGGTTAAGCAGCTGATACCTTTGAATTTAAGGCGGACCACTAAATTAAAATCAAGACCTTTTGTGGACTGACTGCCTCATATGCAAACGTTAATACATAGATAAATACACATGCAGGGGCTGAGCAAGGAGAGCCAGCATCCCCTTTGTACACCAGTATGACTGCCTGAAGGCCAGTGGGAACAGTGGGAGGAAAAAGTCAGCGATGCTGATTAAGCTCCCAATGTGTTTATCTAGCAAACACTAATGAAGACAAATCGGATGGATGGATGGAATAGACACAAAGAAGAGACACTATTTTTTAAATAATAGCAAGCCATAATACTATATTTATTGAACAATATTTATAATATATTTATTTTCAATTATCTGTGTTTTTTATTATTTTTATTTTTCTATTTCAACAATAAAATCCCATAGCGCCTGCAGCCCCCTGGTGGACCACCAGTGGCACGCGTACCACAGGTTGAACCACGCTGAGACATAGTGGCTGTAGGCCTGCTGTCCCCCCCCGCTGCACCCTGCTGGGAAAACCGTCTCCCCCCCCACTGCCTCCCTTCTCCTCAGCTCTGGACGTTAAACATTTACAGGTTTACATCAAGCTGACCTCATTCTCCGAGCCCCCCCCCCCCCCCATCCATCAGTATGAAGATGTTCCTCTACAACAAAAAAATGGTGCTTGAGAAAAAAAATACTTTGGATCTCCTTGAGTGAACCACTCTGAAGACCTTCAGTGGAGAGCCGCATCTGTGTGTGTGTGTAGGGAGATAGAGAGAGAGAGAGAGAGAGAGAGAGAGAGAGAGTGTGTGTGTGTGTGAGTGTGTGTGTGAGAGTGTGTGTGTGGGGCGGGCTGAGACTGCGGATGCCAGGCTGGGGCTCTAACAAGCTTGGTGTGCATTATTGATACGTCGTCCCCTGGAGATCAGAGAGGTCCACATCCCTCCGCTCGCACGGAGGCCACAACACAGACGAACAAGTGGGGCGTTTATATCGTTATTTGCCGAACGAGAACGGCTGTTGGTTTCAGCTGCTGCTGTGGTGGGTGGTGGAGAGCTGAGTGGTGGCGCCTCTTGCCTGGTCAGAGATGCCTGTGGAGGAATTTGGCAGCGTTTGATGGGAATCTTCTTCTTCTTCACACGCCGGTTGTATGCAATTAGATGCAGTCGGAGGAGCAGATGTGAATAATCCTCAAAGTTTTCACTGGCACACTTCTGTCAGTGCCCTAGATATTTACTAATGATTGTTCTCAGCAACCGGGTGTGTGTGTGTGTGTGTGTGTTTGTGTGTGAGTGAGTGAGTGAGTGAGTGACTGAGAGAGAGAGAGAGAGAGAGAGAGGGAGAGAGAGAGAGAGAGAGAGAGAGAGAGAGAGAAACACATTAAGTACAACAAGTGGCAATAATCACTGAGAAACACCCATTCACTCACACACACACACACACACCCCCCCCCCCCCCCACACACACACACACACACAACGAACACACATCCAGACCAGATAGTGAGCTAATTAAAACAGAATCTATAATTTCTACTCCTCCTTGCACAGAGAACGGCATTGAGCCCATGTCAACGTAATTCATCGTCCAATCGCTGTCCAAAACTGAGCGTCGGGTCTGATAGTTCACCAACACACTTGCGGCGTTCGCTTCGTTTCACGGCTGTGGTTGTTCTTCCACAACATGAGCTCCTGCAATGTTGAGTGGGAGAGGCATGTTGAGTCATGTTGCCTTCCCCAAGCCCACCAATAATAAGATAAGATAAAATAAGGTATTACTTTATTTATCCCGAGGGAAATTATAAGGCAGCGATTGCAGTACAAAGTTGGAAAGGAGCAACTATGCAAATAAACAATAGAAAAGTAAAATGGTAAAAGAGTATCAGTAAGGTGCGTTAGCCATATGTACAGCCAGAAATATGACAGTAGGTACAAATACAAATGTAAACTAGTTTAACACTAGCATTACAAATAACCGTTACAGTAAGGGCCATACAGTAGAGGTAAGGTGCAAATCCAAATATACAATGTCCAAATATCCAGGTTAATGGTAAGGATCACAGAGATGTAGGAGAGTGGCAAGTAGCTATTTACAGAATCAATCCCAAGTACCGGTAATGTATACGGTTAGATTAAAATGTTCAGGGATTATGTCCATGATATTTGACATAATGTCCCTGTTATTGCACATTAGACGTGTGCCATAGGTCAGAGAGTTGTACATGACAGTAATCCGCTGAGAGGTAGTCATCCAGAGGGAAAGGGGAAGATGTAGGACAATGTAACGACCAGAGCAGAACAGAGTTGTGCAGATTTGGTCCCTCTCTCTGCCTGGGGTGGATGAGTTGTGCAGTTCGATCGCCACAGGCAGGAAGGGTTTCTTGTGGCGATCTGCGGTGCATCGTGGCGGATGTCAGCCTGCTGCTGGAGGTGCGCCTGTGCGTGAGCAGCACATCGTGGGGAGGGTGAGAGTCGTCCTCCTCTCTGACACCACCACCGAGAATCCAGCTCCACCCCCGGGACAGAGCCAGCCTTCCCGATGAGCTCATTGATTCTGCTGGTGTCGATTGACCTCCCGCTCATCCTGCAGCCCCAGCAACAACGGCAAAGAAAAAAATTGCACTGGCTGCCACAGACTTGTAGCACACCCTCAGCAGGGTACTGCAGACAGGAGCCTCTGCAGAAAGTATAGTCGGCTCTCTGGCCCTTGCTGTACGCACGCACACGGCAGAAGTTTGCCTTCTGCCAGAAAGGCTTTAGGAAGTCAGGTGACGTACTATAAAGAGTGAGAAAGTACATATAGGGAGGAGGTTGTGGTGGATGAACGGGTCAAACACAGGACTGTCACCTAGGAGACCGGGGTTTGTGTCCCGTATAATTTTTAGACATATTATTAATAATGCCTATTATTATTTTCAGTTTTCAGTCGCAGTTTGGTTAGGTTTATGCAACCCAACTACTTGGTTAGGTTTAGGAGTTAGGGTTAGGCAGAAGGCCAACTTAATGGTCCAGTTAATGGTCCAGGGTTAGGGTTAGGGTTAGGGTTAGGTCCAGGTGTACTCCCAGGTACTTGTAGTCCTGCACAGTATCCACATCCACCCCCCCCCCCCCCCCCCCCCAGGAATGGAGACCGGTGGAGGAGGTGTTTTCTGTCTGCTGTCCTGAACTCACGTCTTGCCAGTGTTGAGCTGCAGGTGGTTCAGTCCACATCACTCAACGAAGGAGTCTACAACGCCTCCTTCCCCTTGCTGATACAGCCCACAATTGCAGAGTCGTCTGAGAGCTTTTGCAGGTGGCCGGACTTGGAGTTGTAGGTGAAGTCTGAGGTGTAGAGGGTGAACAGAAAAGATGACAGGAGACAGTCTCCTGTCAGGCCCCCATGTTGCATGACATGCATCGCTGTCAGCTTGCTCCCCAGCAGAGCAGGTCGGATAGTGTTGAACGCACTGGAGACATCAAAGGCGATGACTCTCACAGTGCTGGACCCGGCCTGTCCAGGTGAGCATAGGCACGGTGAAGCAGTAGGAGGATGGCGTCATCCACTCCCACCTTTGGCTGGTGGATCCTGGACCCTTAAGAGGATCAATCTATTAAGGGACTCGAGAGGTGATGTTGGTGGTGGTGGTGGTGGTGGTGGTGGTGGTGGAGGGAGGGGTAGATGTTAAAACAGGGTTTCGTCTGCAGACATTTGTCACTGAGAGCCACTGTCAGCTGCCACTGTTTATGGTTTTTAGCCCCACAATCTCTAGATAATAACCAATTATTTTTGCGCTATGTGAAGCAGTTGTGACACTGGTGTCCATGGTTTTGGTTATACAATGGCTACACACCTTCAGGTTCACATCATCGTTAGGACATACACACTCATGTGTGCACATGCTTTACGACACACAGGTTAGCATTAGCACTCAGTTAGATACCTAGTTAACCTGAACCTGTTAACACATCTAGGTCTCTGAAAGCTTGGGAGACATTACAAACAGTATGTTTATGTGGTTTAGAAATAAATTAGAAGAGGTTTAGAAAATCCTTCCTTCCTGCATTTCCTGTCTGGGATTTATAAAGTGCCATCTTATCTTGGTGGTCAAGCATTTTGTGGAATAACATTTAAAAATACCAAATACATCAGATGAATGGATTGTCTTTAGTAGCATTTAATAGTAAATAGTAAATGTGAGTAGGTGAGCGGTACGCGAGTGCAAAAGTAAGGCTTTCTGTTCAGGAAATGTAAAGTTGTTCAAGTCGCTGGAGGAATTTCCCAGAGGGCCGTTGTGACGGATGGACACTAACCACAGTCCAGCTAGGGGTGGACTCTGATTGCAAATGTGCACCAGGTCAAAGGTCAAGCGGACTGAATGGAGAAGAGTAGGGAAGCAATTTAAGTAGGCTCACCCGGTGCTTTTTAGCTCGACAGCTGATCTATACCGTCAACAGCAAAAGCAAGAAGAATAAGGGTAGTGGTGGTAGCTGCTGTTGATTTCACCATTAGCAGTGGGATTGTTACTAACAGCAGTGTTCAGATGTTCTCCAAGTCAGGGGATTGAATATGCACAGCTCGTTATGAGCAGTCTCGCAAGCGTTGACACTTTCCGACGAGTTTTTCCCGAGAG